>JAHWFP010231429.1:0-11703 GCA_023313725.1 Lithobius niger
GACGAGAATACTACAGTCACATCAAAATCGTATTCGAAAGGCCCTGGTCGGTGTTAATACCTACATTTTAAGCTAAAGAAATTGAAAATCGGTTCATTGGTTCGATCTCTAGGTGAGAGCAAAGTTTATAGCCCATTTGGTTTTCCGTGTCAAGAATATTGTCTTTACGTTCAAATAGCATGCGAAAGGCTCTAGGCCGTGTCCATACCTATGTTTTAAGCTATAGAACTTGAAAATCGGTTCGGTGGTTTGCTCTCCAGGTGAGGGCAAAGAGTCCCAACAACAAGAACAAAAATAAGAACAAAACAACATTAACAACAACAACAACAAGAAATGGCCATGCTGTGGACGCCGAACGGGTTGATTGTTGTCATTAAAATTTGTAATGCGGTAAAATAGTTACGACACGACCCCAAATACCGAATTTCGTTGGTCTATGTCAATTCTGGGCGAGACTATAGGAGTTCAAAGTTTGACGTTTAACATGGAAGTTCATGTTGAGGCTTACATAAGGACCGCGGTCCTTAATAGGATATTACTCGTTTTCCGAGTGCTGAGCGCTAACAATGTCGAGACGCGCAGCGTCGAGACATTGGTTGTATCTCAGCACGAGGAAAGGGGGTGATATCCTATTTATTACCCAGTTTTTGCCTCTCAGTCCGACGATTGTTGGTTGCGTTTGGTCGCGCTCGGTGATTGTGTGTGCTCGCTCTCGGTGATTATTGCAAGCGGAGCCATATTTCTTGTTTCTTTTTTGTTATGGCAAAGCAAGTCATGGAGTTTGAGGATCTATTTCACTTATCGAGTAACCATGATGAAGACAATACGGACAATATTGGCTTATCAGGTGAAGCAACAGAAGATGCTGCTAACAAAGACGATGGTAGTAATAAAGAATAGTTAAGAGACATGTTTTTTGGTGGAACGATTATTTTAATGAAGGTTGCAACGTTATTTTCAATATTAAGCAGCCTATAAAATGATTTAATTAGCAAACTAGCGTATTTAAAGTCTTAAAACGCATAATGCACTCGTTAATTTACTGTGGTTCATGACATTTAAATAAAAAATACTTGCTTAATATTTTTTTAATGTTTGGTTTGTGCCATTAATATCATTCCAATTGCCAGTCTATAATCAGGGCCGGTTCAAGACAATTTGGGGCCATACGCGGATTCAGTAGCTGGGGCCCACCAGGGTCAAAAGTGTAATATTAAAAGCATTTTTTTTATCCGTTCTTTTTATTTATGTTCGATTCGAATCATTAAACAATATTTTTTCATGCTATCTAAGCCAATATCCATTTCATTTTTTTAATAACAAAAAACTACGTGAATCACGAAAACAGTAAATAAAGTTACAAAAATGACAAATTACAGGCACGAAATTTGAAAAAAAAAAAAGCACATAAAATCCGAACAAATTATAACAACAAACAAAAACTACTTAGGCTAAACAAACAAATAACATACAAACATACTCCACAAAGGAAAAAAACAAAAGAGGAAAAAGGTAGAGAAGAAAAGGGGGGGGGGGGGCAGCAAGAAAGGAATATCCACTTCACCGTTTTGCGTTTTTCATTTCCTATCAGACTGTCACCTGCCGTGACAGTCTGATTTCAAAGGACTAGCACAGATTTTCCCCCCGATATTCTCTTTACTGTGACGTAGTATGGAGGATTTTCAATCAGTAATCTGCCTTCTCGCTATAGTAAAGTTGAGTGCTCTGCTCCCGCGAGGGGGCCCCTTTAGACTGGGGGCCCTACGCGGCTGCGTTGCTCACGTGCCCCTTGAGCCGGCCCTGTCTATAATTCACGAATTCGTTAATTTGCTATGGTTGCTGACAGTTAAATAAAAATTCTTTCTTAACGTTTTTTAAAATGTATGTATTGCCGGTCTATAATAATCATGAATGTATCAGCCATTTTGATGTAAGAGATCGGTTCTCAGGACTGCAATGGCGGTTTCATTGTTGCACTCCTGCATCGTTACATTGTTAAAAAAAGGATTGATAATTAAAGCAGAAAGAGTGGCAAAGCAGAAGATGTCTTATTCCCACTGCAGCAAGAGGGAGCCTGCAAGGGAGAAATGCGGGAGTAGAGTTGTTTATTCCCAAATAAAACACAACGTCTATTGTATGTGCTTAAATAACATGTTGTGACTACAATTAACGTGTTGTAAAAAAGGAGACAAATATGTGTTCTGATAGACGTTGTAATTCACGTCTCTCGAAAGGCCTATTTGTCCCCTTTTTTTTTTACAACACGTTGTAGTCACAACATATGGGTTGCAACATCTACATATACAATACGGAGCAGGCGGCCAAGTCACCGGCCACGCCATTCCGTCGAACAGTCAAGTGCCCCACCCTGTACTTGACGGGATTCTCCTTCAAATTCGGGTTGGGACACTTTTCCAAAGTCTTTGAACAGATGGCGCTACCAAACCTGCCATGTCGCCGTCTATTGACGGCCTTGGACTACAAGTTCGGGTTATAACACTTTATCCAAAGTCTTCGAAGAGATGGCGCCACTTACCAGACCTGCCTCACCGTTTTTGGTTCGTTTTTTGGTATTGTTGTGGTACCAAAGCGGCCAACAAAGTTTTAGTCGCGTGGACTGTGCCATTGTCGGCGTTTGAGCTAAAAAAAAAAAAAAAAAAACCCGTGTCTAATAAACCAGACAACTTTAAACCAAACGACGATTGGTTCTTAATTTCGACTCGAAATTGGCAGCTTGATAGGATGGAAAGGGACATTTATTTCCTAAATGTTCACTTCCAGAAAGGAGTTGAATTGTTTTTAAGTGACCGGCAACAATCGTTGCTTGCAACAATTTCGCAATGCACGGTACCGAGGTGAATTGTTTCAAAGGATTAACTTAAACATAGGGTTACTTGCTTACTGAATGCTGGATTTCAGGGCTGTTTTTAGCCTTCAGTCAAACATACGCATGCGACTTTTCTGGGGCTGCACCAAAGGGAGAATGTCACGGGGCGACGTTTTTGGGGAGGGGAAGGCGGGCAAGCGTGTATGGGGGGAACACGCATGCGAATCCGGGAGGAGGCAGGAGTGTGGGGATTAGGGGTTAAAGTAATTGTGGGGGAGAGGGCATATGTGGGAGCCATTCACATGTTCGGTCTTCGGTTTGATAAATTTAAAACCAAAGACCAAACACCTAGAGGGAGGCGGGGTGGGTGCGCAGCATGCACACGGGCACAACTAGTCTACGATAGACGTTTTATTTTACAACACCTGCAACAGACGTTGTGCTTTACAACACCTACAATAGACGTTGCGTGTAACAACACCAAGCTTTATTGTATTATGCCTTAATTCATCTTACCTCGGTTTATTGTTTTGAAAGTCGATGGGAACGGTTTTAGCTGATACGTCACCCTTCAAGCCCACAGGCAAATGAGCATCATGAATCAAGAACCTGACCGTATTTTCCGGCCAAACCGAATGAACGGAGATTTCAGTATATAGAAATCCGTGTTAAAAACACCAGTTTTAGACGCAACTGTGCATTTGTTGTGATATTCTGATTGCTTGGTTACATTTTATTAATTAGTACCTAACTTCAGAACAGATTTAAATGAATTAAGGTGCAGGCAACATTCACTGATATTGATGGTTTAACTACACATTGGTAACTAACTTAACCAAAGAGTTACTGGGCGTCAGTCTAATAATCTCACTGGAGGCTTCTGTGTAGGTTCAACTCACCAACATTGGTTACCATAATGAATTTTCGGTTTTCACAGAAACTGTTGAACAACAAAAGCAATATAAAATAAAATATAAAAAAGATTATTGCAAAATCCAATTACAGTCTAAAAGCTGCAGACTGACTACAATTTCGGCTGTAAACCTAAAGGGCTGCAATTTATTATTTAGTATAGTTAAATGATTAGCAAAAGTCTAGTGAATGATAAAATCCAGGCACAATTTTACTAAAGGTTTACCAGACTGGGTTATTAGGGCGCGTTTACGCAACGACTCTCCTTTGCATTCTCGTAGCTAGAAGCTAGAAAACATCTGCAATTCCAACATGGCGGTGGCTTTAGCTTTGCCAACTCGCAAGGAAACTAATAAATAATTGAGTTTAGAAGCGATTGGGAAAACTGTTTCATTAGGATGAATTCTCCATTTTACGGTCATGAATTATAAGACTGTTAGACATTTGCTCAAACGATGTCGGATTTAGCTAATCCAGGAAGCGTTGTTACCATGGCAACGACACCTTTGCCGTCGCGATCAAATTTCAGCCGCAAGAATGCAAAAGCGAGTTGTTGCGTAAACGCGCCCAACACAGTTCAGCTGCCAGTATTTTCATACTGGCAGCACGATCCAAGCACTGGGAAATAAATAGCCTCTGTGATTCTTGTACACACTTTTGCAAAGTCTGTTACCTCAAGAATTTCTTTTTTGTTTTTTGTTGTTGCGAGTAAATGACCAAGTGAACAAAACCATGGGTCTCACTGAATGGTGCTGTCGGCTCCACAACCGGTAAATTTTTAACAATAATTAGATCGAAATTGAAATACGGTTAAATACAGTTACTGGAGAGAACATGATCGAGTATTAGTGTTAATATTTTGTTGAGGAAAACCTTTGTGGTTGTTCTTTCCGATCAAAGGATGAAAGTTTTTAGCGAGCATTAACCACACCCGGTAATCTGCCCGACACAGCCCTAAGGCCCTATGGACGAAACTGCATTATGATAGCTTTCATTGTTTATTTTTTATAGACGTTTGAAAGTAGGGTAATAATTTATGGACACCCGGCCCATTAAATCAGGATCTTGTGGTATTTCTATTGGTAATCATGCAATGGATAAAATAAACCTCTAACACTTATTATTACATATTAACAGAGAAAAAGATGACATTGGTTTGGTATTTCACAAGTCTGTTTCAGTGGATGTAATGAAAAAACATGTAATTAAAAGATATAATAAAAAAAAATTACAGAATATATAGCAGCCTATTAATCACAGTTCATCTAAAACGTTAGTTTTGCTTGGATCAGTTTCTATTTGAAAGAGCGTGTATTACACTTGATATAGCACTAAATTATTAAAGCTGTACTGTCCGGAAACAGAAAAGCCGGTCTTGATTTTGTTATCCAACAACCAGACTCAATATCAAACAACGTCAGCAAGTCGTCGGCATCAAAAACAAACAAAATCCATTTCCCTTTTATATTTGCTGATTTAAGACTAAGTACGTGATGAGGACATCCAGGAAATCCTACGGTAACCCACGTGTCTGTAGAAAAGTCAAAAAGATGATATTCCTTTGCTCCCACTACAGGCAATACGTACAGTTTTTCAGCACATTTTACTGCTTTGCACCAAAGATAGTCACCAGGAATGGAAGTTATTTTTTTCCACGTGTTATTCTTAGGATCATAACGCTCAACTGTGTTCTCTACTTTGGATGTGCCCAAAACGTACAAGCAGCCAGAAAACACGAACGTTTGTGGATTTCTGTATGCATTTCGCGTGTCAGCAACCGTTTCACATGTTTTGGTTAACAGGTTGTATCTTTGCACTTTACTGCCAAAAATTTCTCGCGGGTCTCCGGTGTTAACAATATAAATAGTATCGTTTAGGACTTCAACACCAGGGTTCTGAACAGGAATTTCAAGTTTCCCAAAAAAAGATACTTTACCAGATTTAGGGCAGAATTTTATTATATCTGCTGTTGCATCAAAGCCCCCAAAAATGCAAATGTTGTTATCCACCAATGCAAGAGACCTACCGATCCATTGTTTGATGGGGGATGCTATTGGTGGTAGCCATGTATTATGCACAACATCGTAAACTGTAAACAATGGTTGAATCGGGTGATTATCACCAAACATGAGAAACTTAGGTTCGTTAGGATTTTGAAAGTATTTGGGGGAATTAAGAGTCCGTGATGTAGCCTCGGCTGTTAACAAAACTAGAAGATGATGGTTTTTTGTGACATATCGGTGACGTAATAGTGTTGGCAGTAAATCAGAAGAGATGAGCTGAAGATCAAGATTTGGGATTATTTTTAGCAGGGTTTCCTCTTCTTTTCTGTTAACATCATCGACTTCTGCCCATCGTAGAAGACTTGTTAATATGGTGTCAACGGATGGTGCAACTGGGTGGAGTAATTTAGTAAGTTTTTCAATTTCAACCTCATTCAGCTTCAGAAACTCTTCACTTTGACAAATTTCAACGAAATGTTCAGCAAAATAAGCAGAAACATACGGCAGCATCCCTTCATCCCCACACGTTTGATACAAGTTGAAAATATCTCGAAAACCACTAGCACCAATTTGTGTGACTAATTTCTTGTAACCCCATTCGAATAAAGCACTTATCTGTAAAAAGACAGACGCTTCAAATACTTTCGTTAATAGGGAATTGTCTTCAATATCCCTAAACTGTCCTGTGTACATAAATGGGAGAATGATCTTCATCTCTTCCTCTCCAACTGATGAAAGTTCGAGTAGTTTGCTAGCTTTTTCTTCATCTGACGAAAACATATCACGAAAGTACTTACTGGAACCAGACAAAATTACTTTGTGAGCTATAAATTCTTTTTTACCATCACCACACCTCAGAGTTACATCCGTCAAGACGCCCTCTTTACGCATTGACTCCAACTGCTCACGGAATAAGCGATCTGTTTCTTTGGTTGCCATTATTAGTAATAAATCCAACCGAAGTCGAACCTACAAGAAGAAAATTAGTGTTCCATCAGTAAAGAGAATGAGTATTGTTATTAGTACCAGAAGATCAGTATAATCATTGTACCTGCCCTTACATCCTCCCTTACATTTTTTTTTAGCAATACAAAAAAGTGACTAACGTCTAATATTTTGCCTCAAATGCATATTTTTCAATAGGACTCAAAATACAATTCAAAATGAGCGTTTGTTTATAACGTTGAGTGTAGTGTATATGTGGTCACCCCATTTGATACCACCAGGAATTTATAGGGTTTAGGAGGAGAATTTGTAAATCTAAAAAGTCCCTATTGAAACACGTTAGATTCGTCCCCATTAGTTCAGTCCGAGTTTTCAGAGGGCGCCACGTGTTCTATCTGGTAATTTTTGCTCATTTTTCAGCCCGAATCTAAAGTAAACTAAATTACAACTAAGCTAAGCTAGATAATAATTAAACATAAGCTAGTTTCGTTTAGTTTAGTTTAATTTTAGGCTAAAATCTGAGTAGAAATTTCCACATAAAACACGTGGCGCCCTCTATAAACTAAGACTGAACTAATGTGAATGTATCTAAGGGGTGTCAGTATGGGTCTTAGTCACAAATTCTCCTCCCAACCCTATAAATTCTTGATATCACTGATACCAACGGAATATTAAATTTTGAAGGTATTAAGACATTATTCCTAATTGTTGATTATTTTATATCGTGATTACATGAATCAGAAAGAATAAAATAAACCTCAATTTGATGTAATGTCTTCATAACAGTTTAACAAATACGGATCCTTTATAAAGGGTTATTTCAGACGAGGGGTAATTTACTCACAGGAGAAATCCTTTTACCCGATTGTGAACAAATTAAAAAGCAATGATCCTTTCATAATTGACACACTTATTATTCTAAGTCGACTAAGTTGTTCTAAGTTAAACAGTTGTCTAAGTTGTTCTAAGTTGTCTCCTTCATGCTAAGTACTTAGAATGCACTCCTTTCCAATATTTTTATGGATGCGTCCTACTCATTTTCAAGAGAAAACTGAAATCATGAACCTTTCAGCCAATGTCAGTTGGTACTAATTTTGATAACAATCTCCAGTTGCAATGATTTCAAAATTGTTTTATTGTTGATCGACTCCTACTATGGCGTTGGAACTAGAGTTATGGTGATATTATGCTTAGGACTAGAGGAAGTCCGTGCTTTGCACGGAGCCGGTCACATTTCCAGGGACACATTTCCCGGGACGTTTTCTCGTCACTCTTCCTGAAGACTTGTCAGATTGATCGACCACTCATGCCTGGCTCCTTTTTGGCTGCACGTAGAATGGGAGAGTGCATTTTCAATGCGGGCGCAAGGAGGGGAGAAGTGGTTTTCCTTTAGGCTTTCCTTTTCCTTTTAGCCGGTCTCCGGTATTATTATAAAGATAACGGTTAGGGTAAGTAGGGTAAAGTAGGTTAGCATTTGAGTGTATGGCTCTGTAAACCCGTTAGGACTCAAATAAAAATCAAGTTAAATCAAGCTATGGCTACACTGCACTGTAAATATTATTCATTAAAAAAAATACATTTTGTTCGCACGTGTGCACATTTGTTTGTTGGCCTTAAAAGTCTTAAAATAAAAACGATGATTAGGCAAAAGTTTTCAAAAAGGAAAACAAAACATTTTGTATTTAGTTTTGATGTGTGTTAATTTTGACCTTAAGAGAAAAAAGTTATTTTCATGGAGATGTTTTGTTGGTTTCAGGCGTTGGTTAATGGGGAAGATATGACGTTTACTTTGAGACCTACACCCTATTATACCCGAATTTCCTTAGGGAGCAACGCACATCGGAAACAGAAACTGTTCTACTGATGCTGTGCACTTCAACGAAATAAATACCAGCACGGTGGTGTCTGCCAAGGAGTCTGTCTTGAATTACTTCCACAACCGTGCCTCCACACTGTCTGACTACAAACAGTGTTTTTCACGCCGTGCACAACTCAACCCACGTTAAGGACGGAAAAGCCAAAGGCTCACAAGAAATAACTAAATACAGATGCAAACCTATTTACGTTGCCTTTTGGACTTATATGTCAGACTGCCTGAGCGGGGAATCGAACCCAGGACCTTTGAAATCAACGGCCAAGGTCCTACCGCTGAGCCAGACTGACACACAAACCCACGTTTGTGTGACACCACAGGGTGACTTGCACATGACAAAGGATGCAAGCTTTGCTCTCCCCTACCTTTACTCATGGTGGTAGCAGGTAGAAGAGAAGTATAGACCTAACCACTGGAAGTACAATACAGTATCGTTAGAGGATGAGTATATTTCATGTCTTTAACTCCTTCCTTTCCAAAGAATCAACAGCATGGCTGAGGCTAGTGGAATACTGGGCCGTAACAAAAGGTGGCAAAGGGGAGAGGGTAAAGGAGGACAGTTGCCCGGCTGCAGCCTAGGGGCGCAAAAATGCCAAATTAAAGTTCCACAGTGTAATCTCAGTCAAACTACTACAAGAATCACCGCAACGGCAACGTCGTAATCAGAACATTAACGCAATATCCACGGATTACCGAATGAAACCCGTTGCCAATACGGGTATCCAGGGGCAAAGATAATGAGAGGAAGAGGGAAAAGGGAGAGAGCTTACGCCCTGAACTTTGAAAAATTTCTGCAAGCCATGCAAAATCAAAGCTGACTTTCCTGAGTGAAATTGTAACGTTGACAATTGCCAGTATTTTTTAACTTTTACTTGGCTTCATGTATGCAATTTTTTTTTCAAAATAAGAGTAAATACCTCCTTCTGATTTTATACGCATATCATAGGTTTGTCAAGGTAACCTTAAACTGCTTAACGCAGCGATAGAAATCGCGTATGGTAGCAAAGGAACGGAACACCATAGCTTGTTAACACGCTGGGTGCTTCTTCACACAAATATTTTGCCCATAGTAGCAAGGCAGTGAGTCTTTATGTAAACACCAGGAATACATCATTGTTCCAAGCCTTCCAACAGAAGTTAGGGCATGTAAAGGGTTTTTTTTTTTAATCTTCCTTTGCCGTCCACCTATTCTTTTATTTTTGTGGAGCCCTAATGAATGTCTTAAGTATATTGTTTGAAGCCTGGAATAGCCTTAGAATACCTGACAATTCACCATCGTCTGACTCTTTGCCAATACCCCAATGGGGAGCTCCCAGCGCTCCTTCATGTCCCGTAGCTGGGTGTGGCTGCTCCCCCTCCACCCAAATCAAAATGTACTTCGCTACACACCAGCGGTTGCCTCAATGTCAAAAAAAAAAAAAAAAAGTCGTAGATTAAGCCCCTCAAAGTATGCCTTGCCATTCCTGAAAAAAAAGATAGTTATGACCCTGGAGAAAGAAGTAAAGGTTCTTTCCTACAGCTATTACCACTGAAATCCCTAAACTGTCTACCCAACTGGTCTCCCACAACTGCTTGGGATATCCAGAAACACAAAAAGTTAAAAGAAATGTAGTGTGCTGTTGCTAAAAGGCAGTGGATTGGGTATAAAGGAGTTGGGACGCAGTCAGGGTAAATGCAGCAGTAAAAGGCAATGCGTCAGTGATTTTACTGATACCTGGTGAAAGGAGGGTTGTAGGCCGTGTTAATCTGGCTATTGCTTAGTGAACGAAGTTTGGGTTTTCTCTGCTATGGCTTTTTTACCCTTATAATCCTTTTGTGCACTATGTACCCTTTTGTGGTCTCTGTAACCATTTGTATACATTTGTACCTTTATATACTTTTTCGTACCCATTTGTACCCTTACTTGCCCTCTTGTCTTACCTGATGTACCCATTCGTTCGCTTTTATAATATAGAGGGTGAGGCAAAAGTCTGGTCACACGCAAATAACTGCCGATATAATGGTCCTACGTTAATTGTGAAGACATATTTGTAATGTAAGTCAGATATGGCGAAGCCAACAAAGATATTTTCAATGACCTTGACCACAGCATTCAAGGTCATCTGCATTCTATCTTCCAAACGGCGCAAGATACAGCACAAAAGTGAATTACAAAGTCGTACGCAAGCATCAAACATGACAAACTGCGAAAACAGATTGAAAACCGGAGCATAATTGCAATAATTAGGAGGAAAACAAAATAGCAACAAAGTTGTTATTAAAAGTCTTCCCTGAACGTTTTAACTGCCATGCAGTGAAGCTTAGGGCCTGCCTCTTACAAGCGAGTGTACGTGTTACGAGTCTTTCCTGGATTCGGTTAAATTTCAGATTGCAGTCTAGACGAAAACGGATACGGATTAGGCCTGAAGTAAGAAGCCATCATTCACAACACAGAAAGTCACGTTCGGTATGTGATTACTTTCTGATTTTACATTTATTATGTTTTTGCCGACGCCTAATGCCTTTTGAGTGAGTTCCAGCCCGGTCGCAACAATCGTTCAGAATGAAAAAACGTATTGTCTCTACGAATGCCCTCAGTTTTTAACAATTTCGTAAATCATTATGCCATTGCAGATTACTTCCATTAAAAGGTAAATTAGAACTTTATGGTGAACAGGAAATAATTTACAAGATTATTTTGCGTCGCTTGCTCACTGGCAGAGATGGAGTTATATTTCTGCCACCTAGTACCACGCGTATACCCCTCCCCCTCTCCAAAACAAAATGCTTTTATCGGCTTTTTTTTCAGGAAAAACGTTTCTGGCAAATTGCAGGATAGGCCTACGATCAGAATACGCTGTAAATAAGGTGGGTGGGTGGGAAAATATAGATTTAAAGGTGTGGGCATTCGTATACGTAACTAAATTGTTTTTCGGAGTGGGGACGGAATTTTACCTTGCAGTGGTAGGCTAATTGTGGCATTATTCGCACGCAGATGTTACCGACTGCAAGACATGGGTAAATAACCAGGGGGGGGGGGGGGGAAGGGGTGACTGAGAGGGACCGGAACGAAGGTACCCGAAAGAACGAGGCGAAAAATCTTTGATAAAATTCGATTTATTGACTGTTGTCTTCAAATGGTTATTTTCTTTATGGTGCCATAC
>JAHWFP010231429.1:11803-25088 GCA_023313725.1 Lithobius niger
CCCCCCCCCCCCCCCCCCAGTTCACAAAAATAGTTTCCGCCTTTGGAAATGAAGTGTGGGCATTCGTAACAACAATACGTTTTGGCGATGGATTGTTGCGACTGGACTATACCACGCGCCATGGCTGCTTGCTGTGACGTGCATATCACGTGACTGGGCTAGTCCAATCAGACGGCCAAACAGCCGTTGTTCTCGTTCGTCATTGGCTAACTCATGGTGACGTCACGGCAAACAGCCATTGCGCATGGTTTAGATGTCACTCAAAAGAACAGTAGCGCCAGAAAAAAAAATGATAAATGAAAAATCAGAAAATAACCTCATACCGAAAGTGGCTTTCTGTGTTTAAATGATGGCTCAATGCTTTTGGCCTAATCCGTATCATACGTTCTTTTCTTTTATTGCGTAATAAATTGCACTCGTTCACTTGCATTGATTGACGCAGGAAAGACTCGGAAATCATGCACTCGCTTGTAGAGGCAGCCCCTACGCTTCACTGCATGGCAGTTGAAACGTTCAGGGAAGACATTGTTTCTATTTTGTTTTCCTCGTTAACTATTGTAATTATGCTCCGATTTTCTATCTGTTTTCGCAATTGTCATGTTTGATGCTTGCGTACAACTTTGTAATTCACTTTTGTTCTGTATCTTGCGCCGTTTGGAAGATAGAATGCGGATGACCTTGAATGTTGTTTTCAAGGTCATTGAAACTATCTTCGTTGGCTTCGCCATATCCGACCTACCTTACAACTATGCCTTCACAATTAACGTAGGACCATTATATCGGCAGTTATTTGCGTGTGACCAAACTTTTGCCTCACCCTCTATACTATTACGTACCCTTTCGTTTTCTTTTGTACCCTCTGTTCCCTATCATAACCATCCTCATGTACCCATTTGTATTCTTTCGTACCCTTTTGTTCGGTTTGTTGTGGTGGCCTTTTCTTGGTGGCATTGTGATGGACGCCATTTTGCAGGGAGGGGGTAACATTTTGTTGTAGTGGCCTTTTCGCGGTGGCATTGTGACGGATGGCATTTTTGCAGGAAGGGGGTAGCATTTTGTTGTGGTGGCATTGTGACAGATGGCATTTTTGCAGGAAGGGGATAGCATTTTGTTGTGGTGGCCTTCTAATGGTGTCATTGTGACGGATAGCATTTTTGCAGGAAGGGGGTAGCACGACCTTTGAGACGAAAGACGTAAGTAAGTTCTACCGCTATCCATACTGAAGCAACAGTCTGACATACAAGTCCAAAACGTAACGTAAATACGTTTGCATGTGTATTTATTTAACCTTCATCGAGCCCTGGCTTTCCATCCTGTTTAATGTTGTAACGTAGCGGAAGAATTCCTTAGCATTGAGTAATGATTAATGAATGATGAAATGTAGCACAGAAGCAAAACCAATAATTTCTACCACCCTAGAATTACGTCCAAATTTTTGTTTCACCTCCATTTTACTTCCTCGATATTTTCCACCGCCTTTTCCACATCAAACAGCAACCAATGCCTTTAGATCTGGGATACAAGGCAACACAGCCATAAACATGCTAGAGAGAAAATTTATATTTCACTCATTCACACCAGAGAGTTTACCAGTGAATTTCTGAATGGAAAAGATACTTTGCTTAGTTTGGCTTTCCTAAAGAATGCTTAGCGAATATTTTACTAACGCGAATTAAAGGCTAAATTAGTCAAATATAGGCCTATTAGTATTAAAAAAACGATTAAGCGTATAAAATACGGATGTAAGCCTTAAAAAACTTAAAGCTTTAAAGGAACAGATATTAGAAAAAGACATGTAAGCCATCAGCGTCGCACTAATACGTGTAAAAGAATCTCCAGCGACCCAAAAAAAACAAGCTGGAGCTTCTTTTACACGTATTAGTGCGATCCTGATGTCTTACATGTCTTTTTCTAATATCTGTTCCTTTAAAGCTTTAAGTTTTTTCCGTATTTTATACGCTTAAGCGTTTTTTAATACTAATATCCCTTATTTTTTTTTCTTGTTTTAGCTCCTGCTAACACAAGCCAACACAGAAAAGAACACTGTAATCACCTTAAAATAACTGTTATAAGAGAGTCTTTTCCATGGCTGATTCGTTTTATACTGCTAAGAATGACTTTTGCACCCAATTTCATGTTTTCAGCTTGATCTATAAGAATTTGTTGCCCAAACCCCTGGGAGGCATCAGGAGGAGGTTCTGGGGCGGGGGGAGGGGCACTTATGGCACTTTGGGTATTTCATTGGGGGTCCATGGCTGGTTCGATTTTTAATGTTAAGAAAGACTTGTGTACCAAATTTATGTTTTCTGCAAAATTTCTGCAAATTTGTTACTCCACTTAATTATTTCTGCCCAGTGCACAACACTAATAATTGCTCTACCGACGAGAATACTGCAGTAACATCAAAATCCTGTTCAAAAGGCCCTGATCGGTGTTAATACCTACATTTTGAGCTGTATAAATTGAAAATTGGTTAATTGGTTCGATCTCTAGGTGAGAGCAAAAGTTCTAACCCATTTGGCTTTCCGTCTCAAGAATAATGTAGTTACATTAAAATAGCATGCGAAAGGCTATAGAACTTGAAAATCGGTTCTGTGGTTCGATCTCCAGGTGAGGAGAAAGAGTCCCAACCGCAACATTAATGATTTCTGCCCAGTGCTCTGCAATAATAATTGCTCTGCCGACGAGAATACTGCAGTCACATCCAAATCGGGATCAAAAGGCCCTGGTCGGTGTAGTAATACCTACATTTTAAACTACACAAATTGAAAATCGGTTCATTGGTTCGATCTCTAGGTGGGAGCAAAAGTTTTAGTCCATTTGGCTTTCCGTGTCAAGAATAATGTAGTTACATTAAAATAGCCTGCGAAAGGCCCTAGGCCTTGTCCATACCTACGTTTTAAGCTTTAGAACTTGAAAATCGGTTCAGTGGTTCGATCTCCAGGTGAGTGCAAAGAGGGGGGGGGGATTAAGGCTTAATGGCGCGTCGACAACTTGGTCATTAGGGCAAAGAGTCCCAACAACAACAACAACAACAACAACAACAACAACAACAAGAAATGGCCATGCTGTGGACGCCGAACGGTTTGATTGTTGTCATAAAATTTGTAATGTGGTGAAATAGTTACGACACGACCCCAAATACCGAATTTCGTTGGTCTATGTCAATTCTGGGCGAGACTATAGGAGTTCAAAGTTTGACGTTTAACACGGAAGTTCATGCTGAGGCTTACATAAGTCCTTGAATAGCAAAAATATTTACTAATTAGCGAATTACATGCTAATCGAATATAGGCCTAATCACACAAACACTGGCTTAAATGTGTGGGAAGTGACAATCAGCTCCGTCACTTCTTCACTCCTTAGCTGCATTTAAACTGCTCTTATCTATATACCTTTGGGAGTAACAGCGCAGTTAGTCACTCTTGGAGTTAAACACGAGGCACAAGTTCAGTGTTGTTTGCACACATTAAAGGGTGGTTGCCACCAAATTAGCATTGCAGCGTCTAGGCCATCGAATTCTCTCTCACAGGAAGCAAAGGATTCCACAAAGCAATACTTTCAAACAAGCCACGTGACTCCTTAATTGAGCAAAATTTTGGTACGCCCTCGTGCACTTGGAAACAAGCTATAAAGATTAACGATATTAGTGTCACTAGATGGCGCCAGAGGACTTTTTATATTTTTCCGTGGTGCCATCTAGTGACATCAGCATCGTTAATCTTAATAGCTTGTTTCCAGGTACACGAGGGCGTACCAAATTTGTGCTCAATAATTAAGGAGTCACGTGGCTTGTTTTGTTGTTTTTAAACGTTTTGCTTTGTGCGTTCCTTTGCTTCCTGCGAGAGAAAACTCGATAGGCCTAGATGCTGTAATGCTAATTTGGTGGCAACCGGCCTTTAAGGTTTGCCAAGTGATTACCTTGTTACAATGTCATAAGTCTCTGGCCAGAGCCAAAATACCGTAACAATGTATGTTAATACCATCCATTGTTGCAAATGTTTTTATACGGACCTCTCTCCTGCGTAATAAAATAGTCAAATAGTCAAATACTGTAATATACTATTGCACAGCCTGTGTGGTAGCCGCAGAGCAAAAACTACATTTTTCATCTGTTTAACATGTAATACCATTGCATCCCTCCTACCGTCATTGTTGAGTTGTCCCTGTCCACCTTTTTCCATTGTTTACCTACTCTTTTTTTTTCTCTTACTGAAAATAAGTTGAAGTGTGACATATGCTAATGTCCACCATTACTGCAGGCCCAACTGACCAACGACAGTGAAACGCAAGGACTGACCCTTACCCTTCAACCAGTTCATCCCTTGTTGCTGACGAGTGCCATGACAGATTCTGACCCGTGCATTATGATTTAACCGATTGGGACTGGGAAGAGATGAAAGACGGAAGGTGGAAGTAAAGACCTTAAACCCAACTCTGGAAAATACGTACCAAGGGGCTCCGACTTTACTTCCTATTTTTCTCTAAGTTGCCTCGTTGCTTTCCCCCTCAGTTACACTGAGTGATTAAAAAAGTAACCAGTCCTCCCTGGGTCAGGCTCTGTCAGGCTCTGTCACTTCGCTTCCCAACGTGGAGAACCAAGAGGCAGTTACTGGTACCACGCTCTGTCCTTTAATATCGTGTAGACGTATATATCTTCTTAGCAGTCTTAGCAATCGAGTAACTTCTCAGCCTGTAATACTGGCTCAGTATTTAATTTCATTGACCAACCCGATATTTATCGGCACACGTGATATAGAGTCAAAAACTCTTGTCAAATTGCATATAACGCTATCCAGTCGAGTACCAACCTTTGACGTCACTCCTTAGCGTGTAACAAAAATCCAGATCGAACTCTTCCCTGTTCAACCTTGCTCTGACTGCGAAAAATTATCTTCGATATTGTTCCGATTTCCAAGTTAGCAGTGGGTGAATGTAAAGGATGAGGGTAAAGGTGGAGCAAAGAATTCTAGAGCTTATCCAATTTTAAGATGCTAATTGGGGCTGAGATAATCGTCCACGGAAGAAATGGTCCCTTATTAAAACCATGGATAAAGAAAGCAATACCTCTTCGCTAATGTATGAGATACATAATACAGTCGAGAGCAAGTGATTGTGTGACGTCACATGGCTTTGCTCTACGACACATGTGCCGCTCCCTACCTCATCCGCCATCCCTCCAGATTACAACAAACTTCAGCGAATCAATAAGCACCAATGAGGTAACGGGAAACTCGCGCCACACAGTGCCAGATTCAGAAACGTATCTCCGTTCCAAAGGCTGACTGGGATAAAGAAGAGAGAAGCGAGACTCAAAGATGAAACTATCGAATATATCGAATCGAACCGGATAACGTTCTGCACTGTAAGAGTGTATTATCTGCTAGAGTGATATCTGTGCGACATCAACGCAGTTAAAATGCGTGTGTCTACTGTTACGTCATTGCCTAAAGGAATTCCGTGACTACGTTGAACAAAGACAAAACACGCAGCAACAACAGTATACATAAAGGCGCCAATCTGCTATTTTCTCGTGGGCAAAAGTACGAACTACACGACGGGGTGGGATAAATCGGCTATCGCATGAAATCTCGCGCGTTCTGTCAATAATGCACTCGAGGAAGAGCCACTCGCGTATTATTGTCAGAGCACACTCGACTTCATGCGATACGTTATACGTATATTACTCTGTGCTGAGCTCAATACAGATAGTGAGAACTTGGTTCGTCAGGCTCAGAAATTAAATTTTAGCGTGGTATTTTACGAAAAGCAGTTTACTTTAAGACAACTGGAAATATATTTAAATTTTGCACCCAAAAAATACCTGGTTTTGACAGAAGCAGTCGACCGTGGTCAGCTCTGCGATGTTGTTCGTCTGCAACCTTGGATTTGTTTTGGAATTGCTGCATGACGACGTGTAGCTATAACAACAACATGATGACGTATGTACTGCAGGTCGAATTCACTCGATGACAATGTTAATGCTCTTATAGCAAATAGCCTACTTGTAAAAAATAAAACAAGCATTATTTTCCACGTAACCCAGAGCATAGACTTAGATGAACCATTAATTTTTTATTGGCCGATTGTACCCGTCTCTTAATTATACCATAAACTGCATGTAAATTTCGCTCAGGTTTATTGAAGATAAATCATTAAAATTAGAACGCATCAGATCACTTCCCCCTCACAGAATTAAAAAAACTCGTAGGTGGGTATTGTGGTTGAGTAATATGTTTATCATGATCAGGTTATTTATGGTTTCTGATTCGGTTAAAGGGAAAACAAAATAATTTACACTTGTTTATTATAAATAAGACGTCTTTTTTTATGGTCTTAAATACAAGAAAAAAAATTAAAATCCGTTGCATAAAGAATTTTATACTATAAAAAGAAGGAATTTGAGCTTTACAATTTTAGTACCATTTCCTGCCACTTGAAGCCGTTGTACAGTTTTGGCAAACTGTATTAACTGATTTAATTTGTTTGCTTATGTGTTTAAATTTTCCCCTAAAAAAAAAAATTGATCAATAAAATGCAAAAATACAAAATCTGAAAAATAAACGAATTATTTTAACTGCACGAGGTCAACATACTCTGCTATAGCTTGTTCCACATTATGTTTTCAGAAAACTGACTGGATGACGACTCGTTTTCTTGCACTAAGAGTGCAAAAACATGTGGATGTCACACTTGTAGACTCAACAAAGTTACCGTAGAGTTTACGAATGGGATGTTTACGGATTTTTTTTGCACTCATATTGGAAGAAAATGTGGCGTCATAAGTCAGTTTTCTGAAAACATAATGTGGAACAAAGTATAACAATGGCATCTAGTAGCAAGGTATAGTTTTAAAATTACAAAACTCAATTTCATTCTTTTCATTGTATAAAATAAACAAGCAACGGATTTAAATTGTTCTTTTTGTTTTAAGAGTTAAAAAAGGTTTAATTATTGTAACAAACATCTTATTTGCACTTTTAATATTCAATTCCATATAAATCACGTGGAATTGGAAAATAAACGAGGAAAGCGGTTTAGGAATGTCTTAAGACATTAATTGGTTGCAGAATTATCAAAAACCTAAAGGCAGCTGTGTTTTAGGACAAGTCATGAATGGGTAGCCTTTTGAACCCGAATACGTCATGAGATTGCGTCATGATTGTAACGCGCTCATTCACGTAACACCCATGAACTACAAGACAGCATTACTTGGAGCATGACGTAGCTTATTTACGTACTACTTATTAAGATACGTTTGAAGCTTTATTCATGGTGTTTTGAATCTTATTTATAGAATAATAGAACCAATACGCAATGCAAACTCGCCCACGTCACATAATGAATTAACGCAAATGTTTAGTACCGCGAATATAACATCTGTGCAAAGTTTCATGTTTCTTGGGAGTTACTTCCAATTACCGACCATTTTTGGACTTTTATTGCCTGGCCTACTTGGCCACTGCGAGCATGAAGGGATTATGCTGGACCAAGAAAAATATGGTGTAACCCTTTCATTCCCGAATTAATTCTTGTGATTTTTTTAACGTCAGTCGTGGGGCACCAAACGCCAAAGGGGCCGGGGGGTGGGGGTGGGGGGGGGGGGGGGGTGAGTTGAGGGTGAGGGGAAACAAGAAGCCATTTTGCCCTGGAGCAAAATTTATCTTGCCCAATCCCTGTTTGTACTATTGAGTCAAGAGCACTCTGTTGTTTTTTCAACCTCTTTTTTTCCCCTTCCCCTTTCAAAATGGATTCGTTATTTGCTGCAACTAAGGAACTGTATTGCTTGAAAATGGAGTAAAATTTGCCGCAATACGTCGCCATTTTATTTGACTTGTTTTATCTCTTGTCTGTTTATTATCAATAAAAAATGGTAAGTTGTTCTGGTCACATAAACCCAGTAGCAGAAAATGCTTGACCAGTCTGCGACGAACATAATGAGCGCCCACAAATCTGCAGGGTAACTGTTAAAACACAGTATTTCGGGTACTTTTCTTCATTTTTTTTTTAAATGCAGCACAGATTTGCAGAGTATTGCATATTTCATTTATTGCAGACAGTGAGACACGATGCCTCACATTGTTATTTTCCGTACAGGATGGTATTATTGTAAAATTGTACACTTCTATGTTCAATCCAGAAAATTGACTTTTAACTGGCTTCTTTATTTATCACTTAAAATTCAATTTTCTGCCAATGATCAAGACACACGCTAGTGTGTCGCCTGCCAAGATAAAACGATAACATCCAGATATATGTATATATGAGCATGGCGACCACGTTGTGTCTTTACAGCAAAGGTAGTTTGGCTGTTTTGAGCCATCTGAGGATAAATAACTGTATGACAGAAAAGGCTGAAACTTGTTTAATACTGAGACTTTGGTCGCCTGACAACGTTAGACCCATAGCTTAACGTTTTCTTGTTGAAGAAACGACGTGAATAACGTTGATATTTGCCTATTTCTTACTACTACCAACGTTTTTTTTTTTTGTATCATGAAAATAAATTCTTCCATGAGGTAAATAAAGCTGGGTCTTAGCTCATTTTACAGGTAATTGGTCAAGTGGTTCATGGGTTAGGGAGCTCCAAAGGTCCAAATTGATTGTTTTACATTGTTTTAAACATTGTTTTTATTCAACAATGTCAAATTGACAATTAAAGAAATTCATGCGTTTGCAAGGAGATACTGCAATTAACTGAGCAAAAAAACGGCTTCGCCGTTTAGAAAAAAAAATTAGAGCTCGTATCCCCATACTCACAGCCCTGAAGGTACACGAATAAAAACGGATTAGAGTTCACTTGAACGCAACGAACTATAATTTGAACTATAATTTGTGGTCATTTTGTGTATGCATTTTTATCTTTCAATTTTGTAGCGTTTTCCTGTTTATGGCGTCTATTTTGTGTGTTTGTGGGTTTACGTTTAGTGAATTGGAGTTCAAATTATATTTCGTTGCGTTCGAGTGAACTCTGATCCGTTTTTATTCGTGTACCTTCAGGGCTGTGAGTATGGGGATACGACCTCTAATGTTTTTTTTTAAACGGCGAAGCCGTTTTTTGCTCAGTTAATTTGTTGGCTTCTCTCGCTTCCATTTTATGTGTCCACTGTCCACCGATTTTTGTTTTCGAAAAAACGGAACATTAGAAATGGATACTTATGTTTAGGTTCTGCCGAAGGTTTGTCCCATGATTATTATTTGATGGCAACATATTAGCGTATTTCTGGATTTAGCATGCGTCATCTCGATGAGTAGTTGATTCTGGATTGTTTCAGTATCGTGGCAACAATCGCGGAAACAATTCAACTGGCTTCCCGAAGCCCGCATTGAAAAAGTAAATAAGTCACTCAGTCATGTCGGCCGCCCAATTTTGAGGTCTCAAAATTTATGAATTCGCACGCTACGGTTTAAAACTTGAAGATTTAAGGAAAAATCAAGACTATTTAATTTTGGTTCTCCACAACGAGCTAGCTAACTCAAACAACGACAATGTTAGTTTCCCGGCACCCAACCATTGTTGCATCTTGTTCGAGTGAGCTATAATCCGATATAGTGCGCCTCGCCTATTGTTACGCTATTGTTACATGTTGCAGCATTGTAACATTTTGACATTGTTAGCCGCTCCGCCGTCTCCGCCTCCTCCTGTCCAATTTTCTGAAATTCTCGTGCGCAAACAAACTCTAATAAACACTGCTTGCCGGCAGTGCTAATACTAATAAAAATGCTAACAAATGAAAAAAAGGTGACTGGTCTCCTCAAAATCTAACGAAACCAAAAAAAAAAAACAAGAAAAAGAAATGGACCAGAAAACTAGATTGGCATTTCAAAATGGGTTTCATCAATTTGGACCAAAAAATTCTGATATCTAGTCTACCCCAAAACAAAACTTGTTAAGGATTCCCGCCAAGCTTTTCGGCCGTGTGAAGTCGTGATATCAAACGCCAAGCTCTTTTGCCAAGCTAATCCCACCGACTAATACTTCAAACGTTAAATGAAATAATTGAAAATTGTGCTGTAAGCAATTTTCATACATTTCATTTAACTTTCGAACTATTACTCGTTGGGATTAGCTTGGCGTTTGATATCACGACTTCACACGGCCGAAAAGCTTGGCGGGAATCCTTAACAGGTTTTGGTTTGGGGTAGATAAAATTTACACGTTTACTTTACGATACGTAATACATTGGACAACTAGCTAATAGCCACCACAATTAAATAATTGGCAATTTTGTTACTGCAATTAGTGTCGATAATACGATGCTCCTAACTTCGATATTAGGGCAGCTTTCAAAGATTTCCTGGTATTTTTATATCCAGTTGGAGGGCCGTTTAGGAGAATGTAAGCTCTTATCTACTGTGTCCACTTCAGAGTCACTCCCATCAAAGCTTCTCATCGTCATTTCATACGTACGGTGCAAATGTTTTGAAGCATTGATTTGGAGACAGGAGGCAAAAGCCACCAGCGTTTTCGATCTCCAGGAAAAAGAAAAAAATCTATGACGTAACGGCACCCGTCACCGTCTTTCTGCTACTGGGCACATAAATATTAACTTATTATAGATAACGATTTGAATTTAGACTTGCTGGTTTTTCCTGCAGACTGAAAGACGAACCTGAAGTGACTGACTGACTAAAAAATGAAAAAAATTGAGATACTCTAGGAATATAATTTAGTTCCGAAGACTACAATTACTCGGCCGAGGGACAGATGCTACAATAGAGCAGTAACATTTTCTGCCATATTGGCACCAAATTGGCACCAGTTTGGGTTTTGGAGGGCATAATTACAAGGTGCACGACATAAAAATGGAGGGAAAAACAACGGAATAGCGGATTTCTTAGGCTTAAAATAACGTTGTTTTCTCCAACAACAAAAATCGCACGTTTTAGGTTTAAAAAATCCACTCTTAACAGCATCGGCTTCAGTATGACGCCCTTCTGTTTCTCTCCGCAGTGCCCCTTGCAGCTAACCCATAAAGGCACCAGCATAGAGTTATATACAATAATACTACGTTGTGCCACTGCTCTATAGGGCAGTGACATGACGTAGTATTATTGTATATAACTCTATGGTGCAGCCAGTCACTGGGTTAGCTGCAAGGTGCACTGGTGGGAGAAAAGAAGAGCGTCTTACTGAAGCCAATGCTATTAGAGTGGATTTCTTAGGCCTAAAACGCGCGATTTTTGTCGATTAGTTGGCAGTTGCTGATATTTTTAAGCAAGTGGAATCTTTATTTTCCAATTACAACCTAAGCAGCATAAGGGATTGGAGAAAACAACGGTTTTTTACGCCTACGAAATCCACTCTCAAAGAACTGGCTTGACTAGAACTGCCATTGTTTAACCCACCATTCAATCTAGTGCCCCTTGCAGGTATCTCTCTTGTAGCCATACGACGTCACTTAACACTGCTCTATATGAGTTGTCCGTTGTGTAGCAAAATTTAATTTGCAGTTTTCGCCCAGTACCCCTGCAAACCCCAAATACTTCACCTGTATGGTTTCTGCCCACAGTTTTACTTGTATGATTTCTTTCAGTGCTCTGCTAGCGAATCTATCATCATCTTTACAAAGGTTTCTCGATAACTTTGCCACCACTCGTGACATGATAACTGATAACTGACGCTTCTTTCAAAACATGTGGAATTGCGTTTTCTTTATACCATTTGAAGCTTATTTTGCATTCTTCACGCTATAATGACTTTGTTTTGCTCACGTAGTGCTCAGGGCCACTACCCTTATAGATCGTGTACAATTTCGCGCATAGTCCTCGTACCTTTGCGCTGGGGCGGATCCACTTTTTTAGAATGGGGCTGTGCCAAAACATTCATTTCAAAATGCTTTTTTTATGAGATGCTGTGCGATGCAGCCGAAACGAGCTTTTCATCCTGTCATGGTGTCTGGCTGTTTCTTTGCCTGTTTCTGTTTATATCGACGATAACTTTTTCACACATTATCATTTTTTTAACACATTTGAGTTACGACGTAACTTTGTTGAAGGTTGCGTAACTTCAGTTTGAAACTACAATAACTTCCGAAAACAGAGTCGTTTTGGACCATTCCCGCCAAAATATTGCCCTGAAAGACACAAACCTCCTTCTAAAAATTCGTTCAACCGGCAGAGAGTCGGCATCCGTCACAATGTCGATTAAACGAAAACAGTTGCCGTGTATCGAGCAATGCACAATAAAAGGTAAAGGAATTTCTGCATAGTTAAACTAATTATAAATCAAATTGAACTAATTCTGTTGTTCTCTTAACCACGTACATCCAAAAGGAGTATTTTTCAAAAAAATAGTTAAACACACCACACATCAGGTCTCCAACAAAAGTCAGTTAAATCATCATATTTCAAGATTTTCGTAACAGAAAAAAAAAAAGTATTTTGAAAAGTTGCAGCGCCGCCAAACCAGGGAAGCACTGATGTTTAAATGGAAAGACCGGACGACTCAGCACATCGGTTATAGAAACTTCCACATTTCCATGTCAGAAGTTACTTCGAGGCTACTCAAACCAAATGAAAGAAGATTTTGTTTTGGCGTATGGAATACATTATCAGGGAATCAATAAATGTATTTTCTTTAAATAAAATAAAAATCCATTCGCTCCGTTTTACGATCATAATGGAACATAAAATGTCGACGTACCATAAACAAACCTGCAAGCAAGATCGAAAAAGTAGCTCCCATCAGTGCTTAATTTCTAATGTGGTGAGAACCAAAAACATATCTGGAGGAGGGGGGGGGGGGGGACGGAGTGGTTCAGAATTAACAATTTCAAAGTAGCTTTTTTTCTCTTAGAAGTCCGCTCTGCCAATAGAGCCGTGACACGACGTAGTATTATTGTATATAATTCTATGCTGGAGCCTTAATGGATTAGCTGCAAGGGGCACTACAGAGAGAAACAGAAGGGCGTCATACTGAAGCCGATGCTGTGAAGAGTGATTTCTTAGACCTAAAACGCGCGATTTTTGTTGTTGGAGAAAACAACGTTATTTTAAGCCTAAGAAATCCGCTCTTCCGTTGTTTTTCCCTCCATTTTTATGTAGTGCACCTTGTAGTTATGCCCTCCAAAACCCATACTGGTGCCAATCTGGTGCCAATATGGCGGCAAATGTCACTGCTCTATAGGTCACAAAGGCTGTGCGCCGACTACTAAAAAAAATGCTTAAGTTTTCGTTTATATTATCACTAACGCATGTCACGATTTTTTTTAAATTTTAAAACGCAAATCAGATATGTATGAAGGAAAATGGGGAAAAAAAGCCATCAACAAAAATCATACAC
>JAHWFP010231430.1:0-26819 GCA_023313725.1 Lithobius niger
TAGAGATTTATTAGGTGTATTAAGGGCTTTCAGTTGTCCACTTGTTTGTATCTCTGTATCGTTGTTTTGTAAGATGTTATATAAATAGCTTCAGGCATCCAACTTTTAGACTGAAATACCTGGAAGTTATACTTTAAGGGCTTTAATCTGTTTCACAATTATGGGGTTCATTTAGATTATGTGATGTTGTTTGATTTTAATAAAAAATGGGAGAAAAATAATAATAAAATGCTAAAATACTTGGCAGGTAAAAAACACAATTAATTTTGAAACAAGAATTTCATAAAGAAATACATAAACTGCTTATGAAAAAAATCGCAACATTATTATTTTCATAGACGAAAAACAAAGTTGGGCTAAAGTTTACATTAGGCACATACTCGATATCCTTACAATATTAATTCCAAATCGCTCCCAATACTTTCCTAAATACAGAGACAGTTGGTTTTAGAGCGCGGAAATGTGTTAAAAAGACTTAAAATATTAGATTTGTAGCGCCACAATCCGTACATCTATATGGTGTTTGCTTTCACTTGCAGGGCCGGCAGGGCACCTTATATATTTTTTTTCGTAAACAATTCCGATAGGCGGGTTGTTATTGTCAGTTTCGTGTGGTTTTGTTGTTATTGTCAGTTAGGTAAGATTGGGGGTTTGGCATTTCAGACTGAGGTAGTTAACTGGTTGAGGTTTGGCATTCATACTGGGGCAGTTAATTGGTTAGGTTATGATAATGATGATTTAACGAGTTCCCGCAAGTTGGGATCAATTTGTAGTGCCTTCTGTGAAAATTAAAGGTAGGTTTTTTTCTTTTTTCGAATTTCGGGCCATGTGCGTAAAGGGAACATGGGAAGAAAACGGGCTCTCGTCCGATTTTTTTTTAATGGACTAAGAATTACCTGCTGAGTAATGTTTTTGTCTTCCATTTTTGGGGCAAACGCACCATTTAGCCATGGTGAAGGTCCAAAGTTAGCACCGCGCTGGAAAGCACGAAACTGGGGGAAGTCTGGCAAGTGAAACGCCAAACCCCAACCAGTTCATTACCTCAAGTGAAATGCCGAAACCGTTTCCTAACCGACGATAACAACAAAACCACACGAAACTGATATTACCAACTCATCTATCTGAACTGTTTACGGGCAAAAAATATCAGCTGGGAACATGGGAAGAAAACGTCCTCCCGTCAGCGCAAAGAGTGCGGCTTTCAATAATTTCTGACGGCCAAACGAAGCCTTTGCCCCAAAGATTTTATGGGAAAATGTTGTTCAGTTGATCTTTTTATGTCATTCTAGCCCAACGAGAGATCAATCGGTGAGGAGCCCTTATTCTTCCCATAAGCCGTGTAAAGTAAACTTGTTCCCGCTATTGTTTATTTTACTATCGAAAGTGATCGTGGAACGAATTTATAATTCTGCCTTTATTGTGTAGTGCTGCCCCTGCCTTCTAAATCCGTTAGTGCATACTAGGTGCGTAGCTATCTCGTTGCCTCACACGTTTGTCAATTTGATACTACTAAAACGGTTACGCTAAATAATCGATTACACAATAACCGTAAAGTAGCCCCCATTTTTTTTCAGTGATTCGCCAATAGCCCAACAACAGATAGAATTCCGTTTTCCGTGCATGTTGTCAAAACCTGAAATAAGCTGGGCCAGTTCCGGTTCAACTCTTTTTTTCATATAGAAACATAATTGGCAAAAAATTTTAGTCAAGAACCTACAACCCTTCATATGCAAACGATTTAACCATAAACTCTTCAATAACAATGCCTACAATTTGCTGGCACGTCTTCTAATCGAAATCATGATAAATCTACTAATATTCCAGTCACTTCCGGCCAGACGCTAAAGGTGATAGGCATGACCCGTTCAAATAAACTACTGGAGTGGGACGTGACGTCATTAAACAATAGGTCACGGTGCAAGCCCCTTTTTCTCCCCGACAGTATTTCAATAACTGCTTTATGCATTATATGCATAAGCAGTTAAAAAGTAAGAAACTCTTAATAGGCTACATTTTAAGAGGTAAGAGTAACATTTCGACAACAGTGTTGGCAACAATTAGAGAAGACTATACAAAGAAATTTTCAACAAGATTTTTTTGCATAAAAAGCATAATGGTCTGAGTGGTGAAGCCACAAGGACCATAAAGCGAAAGTCTTAATACATTGTTGCCAAACAACACCGTTTGACATGTTTGTACAACTGCAGTTCAATCGATAGTAAATGAGTCATTGTTGCAATAAAATGAGTCTTAACCCATTGTTGCCCTACCATCATTGAACATATTTGGGGGGAATGTTCTATGCTTCAGCTCAGTTGTTAAATTCAGTAACTGCAATAAATACCTAATTTGTTTATTTTAATTAAATTTAACTCTTTCCTTCGGGTCTTTCTTTAGCTGCAATAAATGCATTATTTGTTGTTTTTTTTTTATCAGAAATTACTGTTAACTACGGGTCTTAAAAGAAAGCACATTCCCCATTCCCCCCCCCCCCTCCCTACACCCACTGAGTGCACCTCGATTTGAATGCGAAAGAAGGCCATATAGGCTATGTTTTCCAAAACATCTATAAACCTATAGTGTTAAGACGTTAGTCTGTGAAGACGTTGCAATTTTCACCAGTGGGTGGTATTTCTATCCCATAGCAAGTTTTCGTACACTGTTCAACAGTGGTTTACAAGACCTTTTTATTGTTGTAATAGACTTTCTACGTTGTTATTTCCACTGTAAGAATTTACATAAGCCACAATGAAATAGCCAAAGCGACAAAAGATGCCATTCTGTACAGTGTACAGTATAAAACAAAATCATGTCTTGCCATCTGGGAACTACAGCTTCATTTTTTTTTTTATGCCATTCTACCTAAAACAACGAGATGCACAACGATAAAAATGCCAATTGAACATCGTCAACGCTCAGATGCTGTCTACGAAGGCATTTGTTAACTCTTTCAAAAGCTATTCGTGCACGTACATAGCAATGAATGATGAGGAATTCTGGGAGCTTTAAGATTTAGTTTGCAATGCGAAGCTAATGTGTCTGCTAGGCCACCTCATTTTTGTTTCTCATTTCTTTTACATTTTATTTCCTGAAAACTAAAAGAGTTAGGCAAATGTCCTTGCCAAAGTTTTGTTGAAAATGGAAAAGGAAAAAAGAAAACTTCTTTGGCTATCAAATCCTGTGTTCCTATTGGCCTATCATCCATAGTGTGTGATACATGAATCAAAGTGGGTAGTATTTGAAATACAAGAAATGGAGAGATTTCATAATGATTGAATAATGGTAGTGTGATGTGATTGACCATTGTTTGTATTGTTGGTTTATGTATGTCCCCTTGTCTATTTTAGGTTGAAACGATGAGAAGGATTTTAGCAAAGGAATTAGAACTTCCAATTGTTGAAATCCAAGATGAAACTGCCACCATTGATGGTGGTGATGTCCTTTTTACAGGTAAACATAAATTACTTGCTATGTCACACATCACCAAACGTCCATTCCTACACCGTTTTACATAGGACAAATTTTCGGTGGACTGTATTTTCTTAAATTCTTAACAAAACTTTAAATAATTCAATTTAATTGGGAAGGTTGAAATACCAACCAGGGCTTGAAATGACATGTGACAATCACAGCAAATGGCACTAGCACTTGCAATTGCTGGGACATTGTTAGTTCTGAAGACAAACTTTGCCTCAAGAATGAACAGTAGAAGTCATTAATCCATACATCAGGCTACCTTACGAGTCAGCCTAGTCAGGACATGGAAAAATTAACTAACCTTTTGTAACTTTTGCAATATTCGTGGCTCGTTATAAAAAAAGTGGTACTCTCTTTTCTGCCTCGGCTATACGACGTCCCTGTTAAAATTAGGCTTAAACAAGTTCCAAGAATTTAGGCAACCTGCTGCAAAGTTAAAAAAAAAAAACCGACAGTACCACTTGGTCACCTCCTTCCTCGATAAAATTACACTAAGGCCCAGTCAATAACAAATGATACCTTTCCAAAATCCTTCGTCTTTAATTAAGAAACATTCTTTGCAGTGGTATTTTTTCCGCTAAATGTTTTAACGTTGCCTACATGTATAAAATTCTTACTTCGAGATAGTTTAGAACAGAGTTTGCTAGATTTGGCATATTTCTAGATAGGTGAAAGAAGTCAACGTTATGCCTAGCTTTGCACGAATTTAAGAATTTTCACGTTAACGAAGGACGTTTAGAAGGAGGCAAGACTCCTTAAATTATTATTGTCACTGTTGTACAGAAGGACTGTTGTACTCTTCTTAAAATTCAACTCCTATTTAACATTAAGTTCGAAAACGAATATTATTTGTAATATACTAGTAGGTCAGGTCATGGAGGCCTTGTTTTGAGGCTGGTTGTTTATAAGAAGTATTTTAATATGGAAAGACTGGTAACTGGCGTTCAGTGGTATGGCAACAACATACAGAAGGAAAAGCACATAATACCACACACACACAATATTGTACCTTTCCTTCTGATATATCTGATATAAGTATTTTAATTTAAATGTGAAGGATTGATAAGCTAATAAATATAAAATACTGTAGTAATTAAAACTGTATCGTATTTTTTGCAGTTTCAGTAGTAAACAAAACATACTACATCCTAATAATATTAAATATAAGAGTACCCTAGAAGTGCATCACTATATAACTGTTTTTTTTTCATTCCATTTAGGAAAAGAATTCTTTGTTGGTCTGTCGTCGCGTACCAACGAAGCAGGTGCACGAGCAGTAGCAAATGCCTTTCCTGAATTTCCTGTAACTCCCATCAAAGTTTCTTCAGGACTGCATTTAAAATCCTCCCTTTCTGTAGCAGGACCTGACATTCTGTGTGTCGGGGCAAGTGCACAGTCACAAGAAATTATTAAGGTATGTTGCTTTAGAAAATAATTTAAACTTAATGATTTCTAAAAACATTATCCATATCAAAATGTAGGGTGACCACATTTCAATGCATCTCCTAATCTTTGTGGCAAAGATCTCTTAACAGAAATGCTCTTACAGTAAAGCCATCTGCTTACGATAATTTTTGTATTATACCAATTTGATAGATGGATGCCAAGTGCCTGCCCATAATTTTTAATTGTAATTTTAGTCCGCGTAGGACTTAAACTTAGTTGCATTGATTTGTTGTGCTCTATTGGTTGCAATGCCATCGTATGGGTATGGGAAGAAAATTTCTGCCACTTTTCTTCCCAAAGGTAAGAGTTGACACATGTGTAGCCATGAGATTAACACTGATAATAGAATTTTACATAACTTGTTAGAAAACCATATACAAATATAATAACCACAGATAATGATTAGGCTGCAGGGCTCGACTTAACCCCAAAAAATTGATTAGCAAAACTGCGATGCAAAATGAAACTTTTATAGCAGATTCTGAATTATGATTAGCAGTTTTTGTTTTATTTACTTCTTAAAAACAAATAGGCCTAGGCCTAACACATGTTTTTACTTTTTATATTCTCAACAGATGGAACCTTCCAAAGTTCTCATTGTGTTCATGGAGAATTTTTTTTAATTCTGTCTATTTATTTTTAATTTTTAATTATATAATATTTTTGGGCAGTTACCATTAACATTCCTACAACTTCAAGACATTTGTCGCAGTTTTGCACAATCGTTGCGAATCGTTAGGGTTGTCACTGGGCCATGCATTGGACTAGTGGCACCGGGAAGAGCTCTCTTCCAAAACCCATTTTCTCCCACCGTCTCCCCTATGGTCGTTCCTGCTACGTGGGCTAGGCCTATACCCACTCAATGCTGATATTAAAACTTTGGCTGCTTTTTTTTCGCGCTTAAACGAAATTCAAACCACGTAAGTTAACCCATAACCGCCTGAAAGAACTTTCGGACCCTTTTTTGTTAAGAGTCCATATGGTACTTGGGTCGGTTCTCGGATTCGAACCGGCATTCTCTTGGTTTGGAGCCGACGACGCTGACCACTGGGCTGTGACTGCCCGCTTTGCTCGGGGTCCCCGGGAACTCCTCACAAAGCTCGCGCTGGGACTTAGTTTTTCGCTGTTATACGTTGAAGGCGTACGTTCGTATCTAGGCGGTTATGGGTTAATCACTTGCTGTTTCCAATTATTGGTAAAAACCGCTGCTGCGAATGTTCTTCTCATGCGGAGTACCTAACATTTTGCGTCGCAGCTTTACGAAACAAAATAAAAATTGATTAGCAAAACAACAATAATGGGATACTGCTTAAGTCGAACCCTGTTAGGCTGTGAAACGAACATGGTTAACTCTCCTTCATTTTCATTCTAAAAGTAACCAGGCCACCTGGCTTCTTATTTTATTGGAAGTTACTCAAGTCTGCTTTTAAATGCCCCAAACATTGGATCTTAATTTTACATACCTGCAAGTGGTTAAAATTAGTATTTATTAAGAGTATAATTTAATGCCAAGTTAGGCGATATAATCCTTATTTTCAGCGAACTGAATTCCTTGCACAGTACGTGTCTTCAGGGATAATCTTCTTGGTTTTGTATGTGTGTCTTCTATATCATTTTGTTTACGATTTGAATAAAGCTGCAGTTAGCATACCCTACCATATTTACTAGGTTCCGGTTTATTTATTTATTGAGTTCTGGTCAATTGTAGTGATAACTACAATAAAAGAGCAAGTTCATAAAATTTTGTTGCTTACCATGGAAACCAGAGGCGGACTGGCAGCCAAAAGGCACAGGTCCCAGATTTCCTAAGGTGCACTACTCGGGGGAGGGGAGGCAGTGTCACTACGGCTGCCGGAAACTCGTCTGGGGGAGCGCCCAGTGGGGTCCGGGGCGGAGCACAGGAAGCTGAAGCATTTTACGCTATTTTGGTGTCTGTTTCTGGCCTTCAGCAAGTACTAAAATAGCGTAGCAGAGCAAATTTGGGTGATTTTTCTTATTCGTTTTTCAGGATGACAGGTTTCGTAAAAACTTAATTATGACTACATGTTTTTGTTAGACATTTTCTTTTATTAAAATTAAATTAAACTGAGTTCAGTTTAGAACTGTATAAAGAGGCTCACAGCTAGCGGTTGGCTTAAGTGTACATTTTGTACTTTCAGGCAATAATGAATGACGAACTGCTATATTCAAGTATGGGCAGTAGGGGAGGGGTCAGTTGCCAGAGGCAGACAATTTTTTTTAATGGACTATCAAAAGGTGAAAAATTGAGAAATCTTTTGCTCAGTTTTATCCCAAACGACTAGGCCTGGGACCTGGGCCAGTCTGCCTCTGATGGAAACTTAAAACGGTAGCTTGAATTTTGTCAGTCTCTGTATGCAGCGGTTTACCAACAAGACTTAAGATGACAACGAACAGTCAACGGTCTAATAATCCACGAGATGACGTAACCAAAATATATGTCGTCCTTAGAATATGTGACATCGAAGTTCAAAAAATAAAACTATTCTTAAACCTTAGGACTAAAATAAAATAATACATTAACAAGTTATGATCAGGTATGTGCCACATGATACAGCATGCAGTTTCAGCAACTTCGGATGGATTGGATAATACAGTAACGCAGTCTCTAGTAACCAGGAGATCGTCGTGGATCTAGTGAATGTAGGCTACACCCTTTGTTTGGTTAGGAAGAAATTATGGAACTTAATTTGATTAGAAACCTTGAGAGTTTTGTTTCCGAAATAAATTATAAATAAACTATAAAAACGTTTCATTTTAATAGCGGATAGAACGGGAAGCCACATTCCGATATCAGACAATAACAGTTCCTGATGATGATGCAGCCAATTGTGTGTATGCCAATGGAACTCTCCTTCACAGAGCAGATTTCCCAGAAAGTGCAAAGGTATGAACATAGTATTTAATTTGTTTACATGGTTCGTTTTATGAAATTCAATAAGCATGTGCAGCATGGTTTATTTTTACTATTTTTTTATTTTTATTTTGCAATTGTTGTTCCTTTAGGCCCATTACATTACTTAGTAAGACTATTTCTGTTTGAATTTATTTGAAGACGTCTGTAGCGTAATTTGTAATAAGGTTGTTTTTTCAATGGTCAGGTAGATTAAATGTAATCGAAAACATTTTGCCGCAACGTAGTTTAGTTCAAACATTAGTTGGAACATTTGACGCATTATGCATCAAACTGAAGCAAAAATATAACAGTTGCTTTTTACGAGTTGGCTCAAAATAAAAATGCGTTGTAGGCTCTACTGCAGGGATGCTTGATAAAAATGCTCAACATGAAATTTTTGTTAAGTCAACATTTTTTCGAAGTTTTATTAAAAAAAAAACCAAAAACTGAGAAACTAGGAACCAACTTTTTGGACCCAAGTCAAATTCTGATTGTAAAAATTGGGTCATGATTTGAGAATTTTGGAGACTAAAAAACCCTAGTTGTGATCAGTACTTCGATTGCATTCAGGAAGATAAATGTAAACCATCTTGTTGTGATGCAACATATAAAGGTTATTACGTGCTTTTTGGTGACAATACCCAGGATTGGAAAAGCCTGGAATTTACTCATGTTTTACTGAATCAAAATCTGGATTTGTATGATAAAAATTACCGTAAATCGTGGATTAAACGCCCATGGGCTTATGCAGTTAATTTGGCAAAAATACGGGGATGGGCTTTAAATCAAGCATTATCAATTTTCTAACCTTTCTGGACATCTATTACAGAAAATTCGAAGCTTTTGAACGATGTCTGAAAGACCAATTTTTACATCCTTTTAATTGCTGTGAAGAAGGGAGGAGGCTTCGGTGAGAGATGCCTTGTGCAGGTGCTAGGAGCTAAAGGAAGAGTCCAGTATTACTACATACAGGGAGGGAGAAGGGGCCAGTAAACATGGCAAGCAGTACTATCTTTATTCACATCGTATAACTTTTAGGTAATTTTTCGTACAAAAACGACAATTGGAGGGGTGGGATTTAACTCCATATTTCATGATTTTGACTTTACAGAATTTTAAGGGGTGGGCTTTAGCTTCAACTGGGCTTTTAATACACGATTTACGGTATGTGGTTTGTCGGATGACAGTGATTTGTCCGGTATCCTAGCCATCCGACATGGATGGTAGATTTTGTATGTTTTGGTAGCGACTTTCCACCTGCCAGGTGCCTACGACCTATAAGCAATATGCAGGAATTGAGTTTTTTTCACCGGGTTGGAAAACTGGTTTTTATCGGTGACTAGTCGTTACTTGCAGGCGTATGAAGTGTTACATTTATTCTCTCGCCCTTCCACCCCAAAAAAAAAGTTCGCTTCAAGCATATTGGAAGGCATGGAAAACCTTACTTCCGAGTCAGTAGAAAGTCAGGAATTTGGTTTAGGTAGACATACGATGGATAGGTAAGGGATGTTGAGAGTTAAAAATTGTAGGATATTTTTCCAACTTCTTTGAGAATTGGTACCCAATTTTTAACTTGAATTGCATTTTGCATCCGGAAAGGTGGTCCCTATTTTTACTTTTTTATTTTTATATTTAAGAAAAAGTTGGTACTTGAAAATATCATGTCGTGCTTTTTTTTTATTGGCATCCTGTACAACATGTAGAATAGGGAAAAGTGTATACTTGACAAAATTGAATTGAATGAGTAGCCATTCAAATTAGCAATATTTTTGTTATTCTGGCAGTTAACTGTATCAGAATCAAATATAATTGTACGCAATTTTTTCTATCCTTACCTCTTTTTGGCATTGATAGAATTATTTCTCGGAGCAGTAGATTGAGAGGAGTTCCAAACCCAGCGTTTTTTAATTATGCTATTTGCTTTTAACAGCATTGTTTTTCCCTGAATGATAGTAAAAAATGCAGCGTAGTATTGAGAGACACTTTATTGTGTATTGAAGTGTTTTGTCCCAATGTCCCACAAATGAAAGCTCGAGGTCATATCCCACTTCCATAGGTGTTCAACGAAAGAGTAGACTTTACTCGGCGGACGGTGCCTTTCTCTGACATCGCTAGTGCGTCAGGAACTCTGTCGGGCTGCTGTCTACTCATCAAGAACCGTCGCATTGTGAGGAAACTATAAGATTCCTTGCGACAGGTATAAACCTTTACCTCCAACAAACCTTTGCCCTTTCTCACTGAAAACTTCACTTGAGCCCTCTTGTTTTTCGATTTTCCACTGCCTCCACTACCGAGCACGTTGAATGATTAACCCTTAATGCAGGTGTTGTTATCTACGCTACAGCGCAGCGCTCCTTCCCTTTTTGTTTGGTTTGATTACTAAAACAGCTTTTGTTCCGTCAAACTGGTGCCAAACTGATGGGTGGAAAAGTCATTGGCATACCGACCGACATTATCAGACTGATGCCGATCTTGTCAATCCCATCACCTATAATCTTTCTAAATGGCGATACTTATCTGCAAAGATCTATAAGGCACCAGTTTAAATGAGTACTGATTTATTGTGCTATTCATTTGTACTTTTTGACATATACGATCAGCGATCAGGTATGTTTTGTTGATCAGCAATTGATTGGTAACTTGACTGATATTGAGTGCCTGCTGGTCTGGCTCGAATCAGCAAATGTCGGTATGGTATAGCTTTACCGCTTACTTTTGTCTTTACTTTTGTGGTCCAAAAAATATGTTACTGCAACTGTAATCCCCAATGCATTTGATAAGCTACAGATGAATGAATTTGGGATATGTTTACATCATGAAGAAATAGAATTGTACATAAAATGAAATGAGTAGCCAGGCTTTAACTGCTCGGCAAATACCGTAATCACACAAATGTTTATGTACTGGGCCTAGCACTTTGGTAACCAAAGCTTAAACATGGTTAAATGTTTCAAGTGCTTTAAATGTTTGGTGGCATTGTCAACTTTTATTTTCTTTTTATCATATTACAGCTTCCTACTTCACCACTACAATAAATAAAACTTGCTTAAAAAACCCTTAATTTGTATTTTGTAATTGCATGCAGTCTAGTGTGTGTCATGATTAATGCACGTGCTGGAAAATGTGTATTTATTTATTTAATAAAATGCAATTTTGGCTTTTTGCAGCTTTTTAACACCAATACATTTGTTATAGCATGTTTGAATGGTAACGGTTTGTATTTGCCACCTTTTGGTATTTCATTCAAGTTTATTCGTTCGTTTGTTTGTTATACTGTTATATAATACTCTTAATTCTTCTTTCCCTCGCGTGGTTTGCATGTTTGTGGTGTGTCTGCCTGCTGGTTGGATTCTTTTTTCTCCACACTACTTCTCTTTCTTCATATTTTTATTTCATATTTGTTAAGAACTTAGATTTCTTTAAAAAAAATTTACTGCATAAGATTCATGCTGGAACGATTTATGTAACCACTTTTTAGTATTTGTTTTTACTGTTAAAACTCAAGAATGGTTAATCACCACACTTACTCAAGAAGCTGTGAACTGCAAAATCATCTCTATGACCAAAACACCTTTTCTTGCAAAATATAAACTTGGTAACTTTTCCACAAGAAGAATTGAGCAGGCTTTACTTCCGTTATTTGCCTTTTTGGAAGCAATTCACATCAAAATTGACTTCTAGGACATTTGCCGATTAATGTAAAATACCCCAACATTAACGATAAGCCAAGAAAAAGTTTACACTCATTTTGTATGTTACTTGATTATGTAAAATACTCTTTATTTATCCAAGTGCCCTTGGTCCCAATTAGTCATATAGTAGCGGTTAGACAGGGTGGTCCATAAGTCCATTACATCCCACCAAAAGCCCTACAGAATTAGAATTAGGCACCTGACACATAGGACTTTGTTTTGTCCCTAAGATGGGGGCCCCCACTGAGATTGCGTTGGGATACCCTGGCCCCCCCCCCCCCTCACCCCCCAGTTATAAATTTTAATTTTTCTGATTTTGCTGTGAGAAAAACGTTTGGTTCCAATTGGGAGACAACGTGAGAGCCGAAAACGGCATGCTAATTGGATAAACGGGATGCGTTTTATAACATCTTCAATGTAGCCCTCACACTCACATGAGGCTTCCCTGCACAGTGCAGGAAATTGTACGGTAAGCACTCATGTGGGCGTAGGGGCTACAGTGAGGATGTAATAAAACCCATCCCGTTTATCCAATTAGCATACTGCAGGGCTCGAAATGAGCGGTATCGCATCGCAATTTGCACCACAAATTTAAACTTTAGTGATGCAAAATTAAATAATGTATCGCAGTTTAGCGACACAGCTGTATTTCAAACACGGGTCAGAATAGTCCTAAGATGCGTTGGATGCCATAGTTTTGACCAAGCATCCGTGCGTGTAGCAAAGTAAAAGTGAAACTAAAATGGCTATTGTTTCAAATAAAGTAGACTTTATATTCTTTACTAAATAAATTATTCTTTAAATCATTTTTTCATCATTTTTTCATTTTTTAATCATTTTTTCGTGACTGCTACGCAAATTTGTATTTTGTATCACATTTCTGCTATGCACATTTTTTAAGACAATTCGAGCCCTGTACTGTTTTCGGCTATTGCATTGTCTTGGCCACGCGCATTTTTTCCCAATAGGAACCAAACGTCTATTTCTCACAGGAAAAAAGTTAAATTTTATATCTGGGGGTTGACGGGGCCAGGGTGCCCCAACGCAAGCTCAATGGGTGGCCCCCATCTTAGGAACAAAACAAAGTCCTATGAGTCAGGTGCCTAATTCCAATTACATCTGTAGGGCTTTTGGTGGGGTGCAACGGAATTTTGGACCGCCCTGTATGTAAAGCCAAAAGAAAAATGGAAAGTTGTGCCTTTGTCTTTAATTTATCCTCTTCTAAAGCATCATTATTGGTATCGGAGCCAAAACTACGGGTATCAAATTCGGCATTCAGATTTTATAATTTTGTTATGTATGTCAGGGCTGCACCGATACAAAGTCGGAATTTCAGAAATTCTTTTGACTATTTCGCCAAAAATCTAGCGATTTTTGACATTCAAATACACCACTAACACCATTTTTTTGCTAGAGCTTTCTAATGGTTCTAATTTCAAGTCCGTAGCTGTGGTCGTTCTCAAGTTACTTAACCAAAACCTAAAAATACAGTTAGAGTAAGAAATTTACTAACAAAGTCCCAATGCTGTAAACTTTTCATAATCATTGTCGTTTTAGTCCTAAATCAAGCTCGTAAAGCCAAAGTTTGTTTCGTTTTCCAGTTATACAAAAAAAAAATCCAATATCGGTATTGGACCCCAGTACTTGACCGGTATCAGCATAAGATGGACAAAAAGGGGTACCGGGTACTGGTGCAGCCCTGGTCAATGTTATACCAATCATTCAGTTGCTAGTCCTACCCTGTTTTCTTAATTTGATGATATAACGAAAAATAGTAGAAAAGGTGCAAGACGGTGATCATCGCCAGCAAGAATCTTGTACATTTCTTTTGCGCCATTTGGGTGCTTTACTCAATGCAAATGTTCTTATAAATGTGTTTAGGTTTTTGAAGAGCGGATTGACTACAAACGCTACCCACTCCATCTCAACCAGCTTGCCGAGACTCAGGGGACGTTGAGTGGATGCAGCCTTCTCGCCAGAAAGATAAATTACATTAAGGAATTGTAATGTTTAGGGTTGTGAAATGGGAGATATTTGCTACACAATTACACATAATAGCAGGGGTGGAAAGGGCTTTTGCTGCGGAAAAGGCTTAGTTAGGGAAACATGCAAATTTGCTATCACATTTTAAAGTACACATATTCTGGCTTTTGATTGAGCCATTCTTCTGTGCCAATACCATGTTGTCACGCAACTGTATCAAGATAAGATTTTTGTTGTTGTCATAACTAGTACTAGCAAAAGAACGTTTTTCAACAGCTCGTGGGTGGCCCTATGCTGTAACTTTTTACATAGCATTGGGTGATTTTTAAGACGTCACGTGTGCGTACAGTTCAGTTGCCAGATTCATTCTGGTGTCTTATTAGGTTCGACGTGATGACACCGACCACTCACCTTTGCTTAGCGTTCGCTCACTGGTTGGGGTTCCTTTGGCAACCCCCACAACATTAGCGTTAGGGCTCAACATTATTTTTGTCTGTGGTATTTCGGTGCGATGCTGTGAAGCTACCTGAAAATACAAAACCTTCACCAAACAAGTACTACTGTAAATAAAAATTAAGTTTCTAATATAAAAAATTTTTCTCCAAGGTTTTCATTTTCAAACTGTTTTTAATACCTGATTAAAGTCTCGCCCATGCTAACTTGAAATTGCCGTTATAATTTTATTTGGCGTTAAATAAAAGTATGATCGATTTTATAATCTTTTTTCTGTGTATCTATCACGGTGTATAGCCATTTCGCTAAATTAAATTGGTGTCTTAATTTTTTTTTCCAAACTACGTGACGCGCTCGCAGCGGCTAAACATATAACAGAAACCGCAACTAATCACAAATTCCTTCCAGTTTGTGTATACAGAATATTTTGATTTGGCGAAATGGGACACCGTGAAACAGGAATTTCCCTTTAGCTGAATTTTAATTGCGGCTTAATTTCGGCAAAATGGGGAAAAAATTGTAAGTGAAACGGGAATACAATACTATCAGAAACGAATGTTCGAAACGTCAATTTGTACATCTTTTTAAAATTGCTGTAAAAAGGGTAGATAGGAGGGGGAGGGAAGCCTTCCTCATAGGTTCAAGCGTAGAGTGTAAGCTTCCGCTATTAATTACCCCAGGGAGAAAGAAAGAAGGGGCAAGTAAGGATAGCCAGCATTGTGGGCATTTCTTTCCCCCACTATCGTTTAGTTAATTTTACTGCTCAAAAACAACGATTATGGGGTGGGTGTCAACTCCACTATTTCAATTTTAAAAGATTTTACGTGGGGGGGACTTGCTTCATTTCGCCTTGGCATTTCATAGATTATGGTAGTAAAAATGCACTACAGTGCTACTGCATCCAGTTTAGCCTGGTTGTCTATGGTGATTGAAATTAGAAAAATGCCCGTTCCAATTTGGAGGTAGCTCTTTATTTATTTTTTGTTGCATCATTTTGAAGAACTTGAGGGGAGTTCGTACGTAATATTTTGCATTGCAGTAATTGTTTTAAATTAGCCAGTGGCGGACACTATCCGTGGTCACGTGGACTTAATGACTTTTGGTTTGGCGAGTGCAGCCATTCTAGACGTACGAACAGGCTGGCGAGAAAAATCGATTGCTCACTTAAGCATTAATGGATTTTGTTTTTTTACTCATGGACCCACGCAACAGAAAATCATGTCTTGTGTCGCGCTCGGGCAGCTTCCCCTATAGGTCAGTTCTTGCCTCTGAATTTAGTCGGAGCCAGCAGAGTTCAGTCTGGTTCTCTGTCCTAGTCATTTACAAAAAAATTTTATCCCATTAAAAATGACTGTAGATTAGTAGAACTTTTCATTCCCATTCATGACCACATAACATCACACCTCTTGTAGCCAGCATGGTGTAGGCACAGATTCAAGTATTCACATATATTCGAAAAACCAATTACTTCCTTTTGAATGAATGAATGAATGCGTAAAGGAGTGTCTTTGTTGCATAACAAATACAGTATATTGTTATGTTGTGTAAGGTATTACTATTGCTAAGCTTGTTCTGTATATAATGTTTGAGCTTTTACTGAAGTTAAACCCTTAACTCGCAAACTATTACTGTATTGTGAAAGTTCGCCATTAAACCGAGGCAAACTGTGTGGCAGCTAAAAGTTTTTAAAAATAATAACTGTTGAATCTTTGTGGTTGAGCGTAGTCTCATGAACTTCACTACTTCATTTCTTTTTAGGTTTTTGCCGAGAAATTTAGCTGTCCTCGTCTGCCAGTTGATTTTTCCGAGATAGGCAGAGCCCAGGCTCATCTGACCTGTGGCAACATTCTCATCAATAAAAATGCCATTCCAAACTCGACCCGTAGCGATTAACAAGAGCTGCAACGTTAGGGGAAAAATGCTTTTATGGCTGGGTCTGTGACGCAGCTTAATGGCTATGATAATAGTGTAATTTTATTGATCAGTGAATTTATGTACCTTTTTTTTTTACAGTGACTAATATATATTAACTGCCGTTATGGTTTTTGATATCCGCCGAGGGGAAAATACTGATGTGCATCTTTTATTGTATTTAAATTTGCAATTCCCAAGCTTTTGCTTCAACGCTTTGTTATTTTTAATGAAGGGTTTCCAAAATGTGAGACCTCTACAGTGCAGGTGTGCTGTACTTTTTACATAAGTTTTTTTTTAAGATTCATGCCTAATTCTTTCGCCATTTAAAAGTATTGTTGTCAAACACCAAGTCAATCCTACCAACTAAGGCTTCAGATGTTGAATGAAATTCTTGAAAATTACACAGTTAGCAATTTTTTAATTTTTCATTTAACCTTCAAGTTATTGCTAGGTGGGATTAATAGGTGTTTTCATAACTTCAATGGTAGGGTTACTAATTTTAACGTATTTTTTTTTTTACATTAAGGGTTTACCACATTTAAAATGTCATCTACCCAACAAAAAGTACTCTCTACAGTCGGCAGTGCCTTTAGATCTGTTGTTTGTTTGTAAATTCACAGGTTGTTTTGATAATTTGATGTCTAACATTCCGAAGGATAAACATGAGATTTAAAGACTCTTTAGACTAAACTACATATTTTCAAACTTGTGAAAACATTGCCTAGCTCCAATAAAATAAAGCTTGCGGTTTTTTTTCTATTTTGTTTTGACTTTATTATTGTTACAGTGTCTGTCATGCTTAACTGACGGCTTGTTTTACGGCATAGTGTCGTTTCTGTAGGCAAGTCACAATTTTTTTTTTATATAAACTTTCTTGAGCGATCACACTGCTGCGGTCCGTACAAATCTTGTCTTTTGAAGTATACAGGAAAGGTTGTAATATGATCAAATAGTTGTGTATAATTTATTATTAATCTTAGTACATATTACTTCACCTTTCTTACAAAGGTAGATTTTACTTTAGCTAGTTCGTAGCACGGTGTATAACAATGTTAAATTGTACAATGTTACTAGCACACTCAGTTTGGTAATGCAACTTGCAAGTGTACTCTGCTGGTAATGTTCCAATTTTACTACCCATTTATGCTTGGCGAAGCAATCTGTGATACAGCGTCAAAAACCGGTGAAGGTTTGGAGTGAGATTTTCCAGTACACTTTAAAAGTTTTCTTAATGTTTCGTGTTATGTCCCACAGCAGTGCCTGTTGTATATGCTTGTAAGTAGATTAAAAGTTTACTGCACTCTTAGCCAAAGTATAAATCTTAAAACTTTTTGGATAACTAATAACTTTTTTTCAATTGCTTTTATTAGCAACATGTGTTTTGAAGCACAGTTCAGGATATATTAACTTCATTTCCATAGCAGTTGATTATTATAAAAAAATAATTATTTAATCTGAAAATGCCTTAGTGTTCATTCAGGATTCTTACAGTTATTTTAAATTAGTGGGGGAAAATGTCATACTGGAAAATGTGTTTTCAAATGTATCATTTAAATTAAAGGCTTGGTCCATACCAATTCCTGCTTTCGTCAATCTTACTGACATTCCCCCAACAATGTTTTTCTCCCGATTTTCAGAAATTATTATCCTTGGCTCTATTTGTATTGAAACATAAAAACTAAAATTGAAAATGTCGGGCTTCGTAAGCAATAGGTAACGTCGGGAGCCAATAAAACGAGCCCCTCCGGGGCGAAATAAGAAATCGGCACCATTTGAAAGTTCTCAAAAAGATTAATCGAATGGCGTGTTGTTGAAACATCGGTTAATGTTTGTCTAAATTATCACAAAACTAAAACCGCTAGCTACTATCGATAAGGATCTGTGCTTATGCTACTATTGGCTGAGCCTTCCTCAAGCTTTAACTCAAGTTATTGAGATTTTAATGTAACCATAATTGCAGAACTATTCAGCGGAAAGAAAAAAAAACAATTCTTAACGACTAATGAACCCAAATAATGCTACACCAATTAATCCTGTGCAGAGTAGCAGGAATGTGGTTAGTTGGTATTAATTCGGCGCACAACACTGAGGACACACGAGTAATTGGGGCAGGGGGGTAAAGGTAATGGGCCCTTTAGGAAACCAACCAATAAATTTTAGGAAATAATTGGCAAACCAGTTTCGTTAACTACTGTTACAACTTGATACGTGTACACCAAGTTTTGTCGACCAAACTTTGTTTTTTTTTGGTTTGTAACAAGTATTGATTTTGACTGTAGTGTTGATATAGGCTAATGAATGTAACGCTACTAAAACAGGAACAGTGCAGTTCTACAACATGGCCTATTATGCTTATTGGAGCTTCCAGAACTGGGTTCTCATTGTATTGTTTATTTTGTACGTTCGTAATAAATTGCTGTTATCACTGAGTCCTACTTTTGTTTTGACGTACTGGCACCATTCTCAATTTAGCCGAAATCTTAACTACAATACATGCAGAAAATTTTAGCCGCCCCGCTCACATTTTGTAACTTGAGAACAAGGAGGTTCTGTGGAAGGAGAGGGGGGGGGGTAGGTAGATGAAAGAAAATAATTTCCCCCTTGGTCTCCCATGTTTTAAGCCAAAATTTTGATGCTGAATTTTCCACTCAAATTTAGTATATAAGCTTTGTTGGACTTGGTGAAAAAGTATAACAACTTTTATTAATTTCCCATTTCTCACATAGGAAATCAGGACTTGGGCTGGAATCGCAAGTTTCAATTTTGGCTTGTTATTTGGACACGTCTTATACAATGGTCTCTAGACTAAGCCAAGTGTCCTAGAAAGCTGGTTCTAGCTCATTTGAAAGAGCTACTTCCAGAGATGTGCCCTTCATAGAAATGTCATTGGTTGTGGCATTCCAGAGTTACGGGGTCCTGAATGATCAGTTTTATTGTTTTAAACATTGTTATTAGGAATAAAGCCAATCTGTGAATGCTGGCTGTAAGATCAAACAAATTCTAACAATGCTGATGAGGCAACACTTTGAGGAAATGTGAAGAGCGAGCATTATCCTTACTACGGATTAGTTTACATAGTGGTTTGACGTCACCTCCCGTGTTAAAGTGTTAAAGCTAAAGTGTTCGTTACGAATAAACTAAAGGCCAAAGCCGCTGAAAGAGAGTTGCAAAAAAAAAAAAAATTTAACAGAGACTTGCACTGAATGAGCGAGCGAAGTGTGCAAAATACCAACTTGGTATGTCAAAAGTAACACTAATTTGACGGCAAAAACGAATCGTTTGATGTTTAAAGTTTAACTAATCCAAAGTCAAAATGGCAAAGGAACACAAATTGACTTTCCTGTAAGGTTTCAGATACTAAGTGTAGCTGTACAGTGTACTCCACGTGAAATCTGCTATATCCAACAATTATACAATTAAAACCATAGCCCAACTTTAAAACTGTTGACACTGAAACAAAAGAGGAACCATGTGAGGCTACATACTCGACTACATTCTGGGCCAAATGTTTGTGTTCCTAAGTCAAATCGTCTACTTTCCGTTCATTACCCTACTGATGGTACGTATATCATTTTTCAAGATCAACCACTTTTCCACGCGTGGAATTGCATTATTACTTTCTAGGACATTTCCAGGTTTTCAAGGATTCGTATGAACCATGAATTAATTGTACTGTTGTGTTACACACACTAAGACTATTATATTTTAACAATTTCCAGTGATGTCATTTAGCCAAGTAGAACGCATCAATCATTAGCTGACCGATCGTGTGGAAAAGTAAAAATTATAAACACGTTTGAATACAACAGTAAGGTTTCACGTAGTACAGAAACACTGCAGGAAAGTTAATTTGTGTTCCTTTGCTGTTTTCACTACTGGAAGAATGCCTGTATAGGCATTAAAAAATTTGCTTTGTTTGAAGAAACTGGAACACTTTCGGTGCTGCGTTACACAAAAAGTAAGTGAAAATAAACACCTTAAATGATTGCCGTTTTTATTTTCTAATTAAAAGTATCCGTCAGGATACTTTTGATTTCATTTGTACTCCCTATTTTGATTTTATTTGTATTGGATGCCAAAACAGCTGTAAAAACAGAAGTTTCCAGAAAAATAATTAATAAAACTACCAGGGCTCTCGCATGTCATAAAAATTAATAAAATTCTTTTGATTCTTACTGCCGCTGGAAAATATACAGTATCTGTCAATTTTTGCATTATGTTCTCATGATGCTGCTTACATCCTTGAGTTTTAAAGTTGCGTGGATCCGACCAGCTTGTGAACCCAACTGCGCATGCACGCAGTCCTCCATAAAAGAAGCAAAAGAAAACCATCGAAAGACCACGAAACCACGAAAGAGACCACGAAAGAAAACCATCTTTTGTTCTCAAGCGAACCACCTTGTGGTCGCTCACTCTTTTGCTTTCGTCCTTATTTTTCGACATCTGGTGTAGTTGCAAATTCGTAAGAAGTACTCATGATGATTGTTTTGACTTTTACGGTAAAATCAGCACTGCAGTGTCTACAGAACGGTTAGGAGAGGAGCGTCTGTGTCCTAGCCAAGTTTTAGTACTAACTATCAATGGTTTCACTGCCACCACGATGGGTGTTTAATTGCCTAGGTAAGAGTTTGAATAAAAATGGTTTTTATAGCCGACGAAATATACATTACCTGTTTTTTTATAGCGATTCCCTCCTTTTGAGCTATTATTCCCTTAGAAGCTTGAAAGTTGGCTTCCCAGCCGGGCTTGTACTGCTGCGCATGCGCAGGATTGGGCTGGCTATATATACTCTGCGCAGCCGTCCGATAGCATCATTTCTCCTAGGGCGCTCACGACGACGTGACCGCCTTGAGCTCTCTGCACTCCGTTGGTCCTCAGGACGCATCCCATAGGACCGTCCTATGGGACGCAGCTTCATCATCCCATAGGACGCATCCTACTTGAATTCGTTCGAAGGATGGCTCCTGCCAGGATGTCCCCTACTACCAAGGATCTTCTGGATGTCCCGGTTAAAGCTTCACTCCCGGCCACCTCTATCCCAACTTTAGGAGCAGGTAGACAGAGGATCGATCCGTCCTCTCCTCAGACAAGGATGCATCCGCCTCTTCAAGATCCGCCGGTCCTTAGGACCGGCTGCCTCCTACATATTGCATCGTATCTACCTACAGCCAAAGGACGGCCTTGCCGCTCCCGGTTGTAGCTCCGCTCCCGGCTACCCCTGTTCCATCTTCGGGAACGCACAAACAAAGGGCCAATGCGTCTTCTTCACACCAGAACTCCGACAATCCTCTGGAACAGCTGTCCTCACAGCCTCTACCGCCTACGTCCGCAGGCGCTTCCATCTTTGCCCGTTCCCACGCTCTAAGACCTGCCCCATCTTCTGCCACAATCCGTTCACCGCTTCGTCTTTGTCCTACAAACATATCTTCCTCGCCGTCCCTAGCTGCCCTTTACCAAGAAGCTCCTTCACCGTTACCATCACTACCTTTCTGGCCTTCAATTATTGTAAACGTCCTCCGGACGCACAAGACACTATCTTGTTGTAACCTTTCTTTCTAGTTAAAGGCGGATGCGCAGTTGGCTCCGCTGTTGCACTGTGTTTCAAACACGAAAACAAACAAACAAGTTAGATAGGTGGCATCCCAAGCATGACAACGGATAGCTTGGCATCCATCCCTCTTGCATCTTATGTGTTTTGCACACAGTTTTCATGTCAATGCATCCTCAAACTACATGCCACCTAGTCTTCATCACTTTCAGCAGTATGTTTGTGCTACCATTCGCACACAATACAAACAACTACACACCCGTTCCCGTACATTTGCCTCACCAATCTCTCCATCTGCTTCCTGTTCACCACTTCAAGATCCTACATCCACGACCACAGGTGTAGCACTAGGTTTCCATGTCCTTCTTTAAACGACATTCCTGTCTGTCTCTTGCTCCTCCACGCAACGATCTTCGGCAAGGATTCCGCTTCATCCGCCTCCCATGTGGGATGATACAATCGCGGTCCTCCCCTCCCTATTAGGACCTTATCCTCGCAAATTCGGCTTTATCAAACCATTTCTTCACTCTTTTACAGAGTATCTAGTATCTAACAACCAGCATCTCTTTTTCCGCTGGAAAATCTCTTCTTCTCGCCATACACATTCTCACTTTCCACGATCCATCCTCCGGACGGTGTCCACTCTTCATGTCTTCTGATCATAAGGACACTCATCATCCGGAGCCCATCATACGGACGGTGTCCGCTCCTCAAGTTTACTAAGTTACTTACGACGACACGCACCATCCGCGTGTCCGCTTCACACTTGGGAGCACCGTCATTCCCAACAAGGTAGGTAATTTTATCAGATTTCCTATCTTGTACCCCACGGTGTTAAGACCCCTGCTTAAGACCCCGATTCCTTCTTCTGCTTCTGTTAACTTTTATTAAATTATAACGATTTACCGCACTGCCTGACCTCACTTAGGATGTAACCTTTCCGAAACAGCGGATCGCTCCTCAGCCCGCATATAGTTTCGCCTCTTAGTGAAATTGGTCTCGGACTCAGGGTTGTCTTCACCAGGGACTAGTTCCCGGGGATGCCAGCTTGTACATGAGGGGAAAGCGAACCTAGCCCAAAGCGACAAAGTCTGCTATACATGAGCTTGTGAGTTCTGGGTGAGGAGAAATAATGCCATCGGACGGCTGCGCCGAGTATGTATAGCCAGCCCAATCCTGCGCATGCGCAGTAGTACAAGCCTGGCTGGGAAGTCAACTTTCAAGCTTCTAGGGGAATAATAGCTCAAAAGGAGGGAATCACTATAAAAAACGGGTAATCGATATTTCGGTTAGGCAATAAAAACAATTAAGCAGGTGCAGGGTCTGCAATTTTAGTGTTTTTAGTCATTTAACTCATGCAATTAAATCGACTTTAAATCAAACTGTCGTTTAAAACAACTCTTGGTTTCTTATTGCCGGGGAAGGAAAAATACACTACCTGTAAATTTCTTGCATTTAGTACCTGGATGCCTGTTACCCTGGAGGAAATAAAAACGTAGATTCGCACAGGCCTCCTATAAATTTTTTGCATTTAGTTCCTGGATGCCTGTTACCCTGGAGGAAATAAAAACGTAGATACGCCCAGTTCGCACAGGCCTCCTATAAATGGCGCATGGACAAGCCATCTGCCATCTTTTTTCCTCCACGCAACAGTCACAGTCGCTTCGCTCCTGTTACCCTCCATCCTGTTTTTCGTTCGTCGTTCCCGTTTGCCGATCTTCGTAGCTCATTTCATCGTTCGCCGATCTTGAAGCTCATTTCATCGTTCGTCGTTCCCGTTCGCCATTCGTCGTTCTTTGGAGCTCATCGCATTGTTCGACGTTCTCGTTCGTCAATCTTCGAAACTCATTGCTTCGATCGTTGCAGCTTGCTCCAGAAGAACAGAAAGATCATGCGAAGTCATCCTTAAAATCTCCCGCAACACCTACAATCACCCCCCCCCCCCCATTTTAACCAAGGCCTCCGCCCCTCCCAGCCTTCTCCCACCCCTTCTACAAACAAGGTCGCCACAACCGATTCCGGAAACTCTCTTGCACCGGCTCTTTCTTCGACAACGCCAACTCGAGAAGAAAACCCAACCTCCGGAATCTTCCACCCAACTTCCTTCGACCATCATTTCTCAGGGTCTCGATGTACACCCCAAAAAGAAGCCCATACCTACCCGGCCTTTTTCCTAGGTGTGATTCAACACAAACTGGATCTCAACAAAAAAGAAGTAGCACGACTCAAGACTAAGAAAAAACTGCTCTCCAATCTCCACGGAGTTTGCTGCTGCTAAAGCCAAGATGTCCAGCGCTGAAAAAATCATCAATGCACAACGGACCAACATAGACAATCTTTTAGAAAGCAACACTAAACTTCGACGTGGAGTTGAATTAGCGGACGCTAAATTTCGCAGTCTCTCACCCCTTCCCCTTTCTGGGAAAAGACTGATTTTCAAGATTCATCAGCCCCAACAACCACTCCATGCTCCCACAAAACCCAAGCCTTCAACGTTGGATAAACAATCTCGAACTCAAAACTTCAATCCACTTCTTCAAGTCCATGTCGGCAATCACACAGTAAGCTATGAGCCACGGCCAATTTCCACGTCAATAATCCTTCAGCCTTGCACTCTTCCTGAAAATATTCGACGTCAACAGGCATCAATTTCCCAAGAGTGGATTCGAGCAAATCAAGCTATGCCAGAAGATCAGTATATAGCCCGACAGGTCTGGCAATGGGATAATGCCTCAAGATTCACGCCAACCGGAAATGCCATTTGTTTCAAACATAAGAACACTCACTCTTCTTTGCATCCTCTGCCGTTCCCGTGCAAAGGGATACAGCTTCTCCTTCATTGCACGTCCCTAAACACTGACCCTCTTTTTAGTTTCCGTGGCCTCCTTCCGGAATGGGCTCTCCAAAGCCTTCAACACTGACTGTTTTCGTTAGCTCATTCCTGAACTTTCAATCATGCCATCTTTTTGGGAACTCGTACCGTAAATCGTGGATTAAACGCCCATGGGCTTATGCAATTAATTTGGCAAAAATAGGGGTGGGGGGGGGGAGCTTTAAATAAAGCGCTATCAATTTTATAACCTTTCTGGAGATCTATTACAGAAAGTTCGAAGCTTTTGAATGTTCTGTGAAAGACCAATTTTTGCATCCTTTTAATTGCTGTGAAGAAGGGAGGAGGCTTAGGTGAGAGATGCCCAGGCCTTGTGCTAGGAGCTAAAGGAAGAGTCCACTATTACTACAGGGAGGGAGAAGGGGCCAGTAAACATAGCAACTATCTTTATTCACATGATATAACTTAGGTCATTTTTCGTAGAAAAATGACAATTTGAGGGGTGGGCCTTAACTCCACTATTTCATGATTTTGACTTTACAGCATTTTAGGGAGTGGGCTTTAGCTTCAACTGGGCTTTTAATACACGATTTACGGCAAAATCATCCTGCAATCCCTTACCTTTCGACGCAACTAACAAAATTTCTTGGACAATTCCAACCATCAATAATCCATCACACATTCTTAAGTGAACTGTCTATACCCTAACGTGACCTTCAAAACGTCTCCGGTTCAACAATCAACACTTGAACTATACCTTCATGGTAACCATTCAACCAAGTAACTCGTGGATTTGAACCCATCAATCTTAAGGTAATTCCCATTCTTTTCAATCCCGCAAAAAATAAATATTAATGAGGAGGAAAAATTCCGAATCCGCCTAGCAGACTCGCTTCAGCAATGGCAGGATTTCTTCCCATTTAGATGGCTTCACGCAATCATCTACTCTGGCCACTCGGTTGACTATCGTCCAAAGCCGATCAACGAGCCTCTGGGGACCCAGCTCGCACCCTTAAGAACCCGTCACGATGGTGCCCGCCACCTAAACGACGAGGTCATCTGTAATGCAAGAAATTTACAGGTAGTGTATTTTTCCTTCCCCGGCAACTAGAAAGTCCAATTTTACCTGGATGGGAAGTAAAAATTGGTTTCTATTGCCTAAGGGGAAAAATACACTACCTGTAAATCTCCCACCCAACCTCCCCTCTTGAGTCACCAATCGTGATATATCGAGGAAAAGGGATGGCAGCTGACTTGTCCATGCGCCATTTATAGGATATGCATGCGCAGTGGGTGTGCGAACTGGGCGTATCTACGTTTTTATTTCCTCCAGGGAAACGGGCATCCAGGAACTGAATGCAAGAAATTTACAGGTAGTGTATTTTTCCCCTTAGGCAATAGAAACCGATTTTGACCTCCCATCCAGGTAAAATTGGGCTTTTTAATAAGACATTAACTTCACACTTTACATTTGAAAACTAGCAGTTACAAAAATAATTCTTGAAAGCTTTAAATTAAAAAGCACTATGATTTACAATAAACCTGATTAAACCAATTATAGTGAGAGTCGATTAGTTTTCCCTTGCGAATACAGCGCTCGATATGGCTACTAATTGTCTAACACGTGTGAATAATTACCCCTCCTAAGAATCCAAACATCCAAATGATTTCTTGTCCGCGGTTCCATGACGCGTATGCAACCATAGAAACAGTGGTCGCTTGCATTTCTAGTTTTTTGCCTCATTCGCCCCCCCCCCATACGGGTTTTGATCAACTGCGATGGATGGCATGGCGGCGCACACCTCTCAATTAAAGACGAGCCCACTACGATTCTTCAATCTGTTTCATTTTAAACTGTAAGTTTAATTAGAACACTAGCGAACAGAATCAACATACAAAAATCCAGAATCGTTTGGCAGTTTTATGATACGGGAGGCCTCCAAACCGTTTAGTCTCAGCGTTTTGCACATTTCATTTATCTGACTGCCACGTTGCCATATCGCACGACTGATGAGGGTGAAATATCGAGATAGCACAGTCATTACCCAAAAGTAGTTTTATGAATTTGATTCCCCCCTCCCCTCCATTAACAACAAAAAAACAAATGTCATACAGTAGAAGTTGTTTTAAATATTTCTCCTTCCCCCACCCTCCCGTAAAAAGTACTACGCAGTAAAGTCATGAAAGATTGTCCAAACAAGTAGCCCAAGCCTACGTTGATTTTGCGCATGCCGGGCATTAGACTATACAACTTTGTTATCCAGTTCGTAAAGTAGATCAGTGTCTACGTCAGTGGTCCGTAGAATAAAATTGACCAAGTTGCCAGTCATTGGTCGGTTGGTGGTGACGTCCGCTGCTGACGAAGGCTACATAGTTCCCAGTAATTGGTCGTGGATGGATGATGTCGGTCGGCTGAAGAAAAAATAACGAATCTCGCACGTTTGCTGCGAACAAAAATCTTTGATTATTTCTAGCGGGCGATTTCCCCAACGGATTCGATCCATTTTCGAACTTAGACCTAGAAATGTCCCATAGAATCTGAGTGTAAAATTGGACAGAAAT
>JAHWFP010231431.1:0-26338 GCA_023313725.1 Lithobius niger
CAAAATTATCACGTGCATGTCAAAATGGATGTAATTGCCCTTTAAAAGTAGAAACTGAAAACAGGAAGACAAAAATAGTAAGAGAAGCCAGGCTCAGAACATCGGTGCCAGTGCAAGGTTAAGCAATTAAGATTTGAGGTCAACATGGATAATAGGAGGGTAATCCTTTGTACCTCTTGCAAACTACTTTAGATAATTACAGGATGCGCAAAGTGAGTGACATATCTGAACTAGCAATCTTGGAATATAGAGCAGAGTTGACAGGTGATCCTAATAGGTGTAATTATTATAAATGGAGGGGTAATTACGGGCGGTAGACAAGACAGATAGGCAAAAGTAAGTAATGGATCTATTAACTGATGGAATGTAAACAGACGTTATAAAAAGGAAAAGGGCTTAAGTGAAAGCAGTTGTTACCGGTGTGAGCACATCGGCTTTGTGTGTTACAAACTACTCCTCCTGTCTTGGCTCGTAAAAGTGCGCCAGCGTTGCGGTAGTGCCGGGAATCTGACGGGCGAAGTCGCATAGGCTATATGGATCGCAGCTAAGTTGATATTTTATATTTTAGCGTAGTAATTGAATGCTAACAGTATATTGCCACAGCGAAGCATAAACACGTATAGTGTTGACATATTGTTGTATTAAGCAGCAATTATTAGGAATAATTGATGGTTTAGCAATATGAATGTGTGTTGACTTCAGTCTTATTGTTATTAGCGCATAGGCAATCTTGCTAAAAGGGTCTATTTTAAATTAACGTAATTGACCAGTTCTGGATTGAGATTGCGGACTATGCCTTAGCTGAATAAAACGGATTAATAATCTTTTGGTGTCTTTGGTCATTATATTTTAATAGTGCTTCATTTACAAAGTGTTTACATCCATCTTGACAACTTATAAGGGTTTGTGATTGTTCATTTTTAGTGGTGAAGTGTAAACTTTGAATTGCAATATAAGGGTTTAGCCAAAATAAACCCATAACACCATCAATAAACTGCTATACAGTCTGCTTTTCGTTACTTTTCTTTCTATTGCCACAAGTTTTTGACCTAGTTATTGCATTCCGAGTTTTGTTTACCTTTGTTTCAATTTTCTGTAGTTTTTCGAATGACTTTTGGCTAAGCAAAAAGTCGTACGATTCTCCTTTGAAATATGGCGACACGTCACAGTCCAGCATAATGTAGCCATCCTCTGTAGCAAATTTTACCTTTGCGACAGGAATGTCAGTCACGTTTTGACTTACGACTGACAACAAAACGACTTGTTTCCCTGTGAACGAACTAGGCTCTACTATTTTACTAAAACTACATCCATAAAAGCACCTGTGTCCAGCAAGTAACTACCAGGCTTTCCATTAATTGTACATTTCTTACGTAACTGGCTTTCCACCGACTGTGTACCCCTTTTACCTTTAAAAGGGCCAACCTTCTTTCTACTGTGTCCACTAGGCAATTGTACATACATTTACTACTAAGGCTTTGGTACTATTGTTGGGACAGTCCCTTTTCAAATAGCCGATAGCTATAGCCGATAGCTTGCGGCCTTGCTTGTGCATGTTAGCAGAAGCTGTACCATTGCCTCGTACCATTATTACCTGAATCATTTCTAGTACCACTATTGCTACCATTACTACTACCACTGTTACTGTTCCCATTGTTACTAGTACCATTCCCTTGGTTGCCTCCACCATTTTGCAAATTACCACTCCCTCCATTGTTTCTGTTACCTTGACTACTTTGATCACCGTTACCATTCCGATACCTACCATAACCATTACCATTGTTACCTACGCCACGGTAATTATTTCTGTCCTATGGACTACCATTTCCATTGACCCACTCCCCTGTCTTAGAACTGCTTCTTGCCGATGCTAAGTTTAAAACAGATTCTTGTTTACCCTTTATCCTTTATTAATCCTTTATTAATAGCTGCTGGAACAATTTTTGGAAAGAATCCCCACAATCAAGTTCCTTTACCCATTCAGTACCCAGTGTTGTCAAAGTGTGAGCAAAATCTAAGTACGTTTGTTTATCAGTGTTTTGGGCTGATCTAAACTGGTTATGTAAACACTGCTCTGTAACATTAAATCTTACTTTAAGAGCTTTAATACACATATCAAACTTTGCAAAGTCATCATCAGAAAGACGCATTAGTGTTTTCCGCGCTTTCACTGTTAACAAAGATAACAATCTGAAAGGCCACTCTTTGTTAAACCCCATTCTATCACAAATTATAGTGAAACCAGACAAGAAAACTAATATGTTATCTTCCTTCTCCCTGAAGGGTTGGCACAACTTCGACATGTCATAACGTTTTCTTGTTGTACAGACTCTGTTTTTACCTTTAATTGTTCTTGCTTAAAGGACAACTTTCTTGCCTGCACTTCATCATTATGCTGCCTAGCATTTTTGCTAATACGCAGCTCATGCTCATGTTTCTCCCTCGTTAATCTAGCTTCTCGTTCCCACTTCTCCCGTTCAAGTTCCTCCTGACGATCCAATCTTTCTCTTTCTATAGCTAATTTTTTACTTACAAGCTCAGCTTGCTTAGCTAACCTTTCCCGTTCAAGCTCTGCCTCCCTTGCAAATTTGCCACTTTCAAATTTTTCTTGCAAAACAAGTTTCTTTATGCTGTGAAAAAGTGCAATACCTGTCAAGTTTTGCATTGTTGTCCCAACGATGCATCCTTGCCTTGAGATTTCAAAGATCGTCGGCCGCCTCCGTGCCCAACCGCGCATGAGCGGTTCTCCCTATATAAGAGATAGTGGCAGTGAGTATGGCATTTCTTTGTCTCATGCCGCAAGGCGGCTTCGTATCTTTGTCCTTCATCGTGGCCCGTTGTCTCCCGGGAACGACCCACTTCTGTCGGCTGGGGCGACCGCTAGGCACCGTCCGCATCACTCGGCTGGTTGCCCATGTCCCCCCCTTCGCGACATCTCCCTTCGTGGGAAAAGAAGTCATCGTGGCTCGCTCCCATCGTCTCCTGGGAACGACCCACTTCTGTCGGCTCGGCCGACCGCTAGGCACCGTCCGCATCACTTGGCTGGTTGCCCATGTTGACCCTTCGCGACATCTCCCTTCGTGGGGAAGAAGTTCACTTAGCTGGTCGCCCAGGTCGCCCTTTCATGACACATTCCTTCGTTTCCTGTCCTGAGATTCTGCGGTCGAACGGCCCACGCCAATGTTAATGTCGTCTATTTTCCATCGCTGTCTTCACCGATCAAGCCAGACATCATGTCATGGAACCCGTCGCCTCAGCTTGACTTTAGTCCTCCCCTTCGGGCCACGCCTGGTTGGTGTCCTGCACGCCTTCTAAAAGGTTCACTATGTCGATCTCTAGAATTTGGATTTTCGCTTTCGCGACAAGCATGACTACGACGACCGAAGACTCGGCTACCCTTGACGCTCTTTCAGCCCCTGCTCTGTCTTCGGATGCTGCGCTTCAACCTGCTCTCCTGCCTCTCCCTCGCGACCATTGGCCGGCCAAGACGGTTACGTCGCGCATAAAGGGGACGACTCGCCGCTCCAAGACGGACAACGCATCCACCCCCGCTTGAGCTTGCGGCCTTCGAGGAAGACCTCCGACATACCATGGCCCTCTCCCTGGAAGTGAAAGGAAGCTACATGATGCTTCTACAACTCCAGGACGGCTGACGCCCCATATCCATGGTCCTTTCACGGCATGCCTTCACGTCCACCGCATCTGACTGCCGTGTCCACCACGCGACAGGCCAGACTGGAACGCCTATGTCGCAAAAGATGAAATCTCCTTGCAACTCCAAGAGAACCATCGGACCTCCATTGTAGCCTTCATTGCTGGAATTGGAAGTCGTCACGGCTCCCTCCCGTTGTCTCCGGGAATGACCCACTCTCGTCGGCTGGGATGACCGCTTGGCACCGTCTGTGTTACTCGGCCGGTTGTCAATGTCGCCCTTTCGCGACATCATTCTTCGTTTCCTGTATGGCAACGACAACGCCCACCGCCTTGTGACAGCCAGCGGATCACCTGTTCCCTTCCCTCGCATCCTTCCGTGCTTTTCACGCACACCACTTCTTGTTGGCGATAAGCCTCGTCTTGGTTCACTCCGACGACGAAGATGACCACCTCTCGACCTTATACTAGACCGGTCCTCTAGCGGCCGGTCACGACAGGGACTGTCTCATCACGGACGACAGGATGCTCCACCAGCCAGCCAGCATGTCGCGAAAGCCCAGCCTCGTTCTGGTGAACTCGCCTTTCGTCTTGGCTTCGGCCCTGGATTGGCTGCTCTTCACAGCCTCTGCCGCACGCACACTTCCGGTGGAAAGCCAGCCTCGTTTTAGATGATCATCTCACGCTTTCGGTTTCCTTGCGTCGCTCTTTTCCCGCCTCCAACGTCCAGACTGTGTCTCTATATGGCATCCTTCTACACGTTCAAGTGACGGTGATTCTCTACACCAGGATTTCTTCTCAGCAGAATGGTCAAAATCCGACATGCCAAAACTTTCGCGCATAATGACGACACCTACTTTGGCCGAATTCCGGTCATTGATGACCCAGGGAGCTTCAACTGCTCCGGCAACAAAAGAAAGGATATGTTGGACCCTCACAAAGACGTGTGCCAGTTTCATAGACGCTGCGAATATTACAGTGCTCCATGTAAAATCTGCGTGACAATCCCTCTAGCCCAATGGAGGATCATTGCGGCAATGCACCTGGCTTTCGCTAAAAGAACGAAACAAAGATTAGAACGAGCTCACTCCCTCCAAAAGACACAAGCCCTCCCGACATCCGAAGACCCCAACAAGTCAACAATGCCTTCTCCACCGAAGAAATTTAAGCCTTCCACCAACGCATCCCCACTGTTAGTCTCAGTGCTAAAGAACTCGACACCAAAGTCAAAAACGACCCTTCAGAATGAAACCGTTTCCGCGGGAATCTTCCCCCCCCCCTCCCCCATCACACCAGGGAAGTCTCTCCTTCCAACTTCCACGCTCTCAACTCCGAATTCACAAGCATCATGGTTGCTGTCATCGGTCATTCACTCGTCGGCTTCTCCAACTTCTTCTCAACACGAAGAAACTTCTTCCTCGCCTATTCATCAGGGGAATCCAGCTCAGCTCAACAGGTACTCCCTGCTTCACAAGCCAATCGCGTTCACAACGATGACCCCGTGTTTCAGGATATTGTTGAAATCGCCTCTTCTCCACAATCCTCACCAACACACCAAGAAGAGAAGAGAGGGAGGAGAACGAGCAGAAAATCCCTTCTTCGAACCTTTCTCTGACAACCTGGTGGCCGCCACGCCATGCTCCCCCACTCATCTCGACGAGTCAGATCGACAGGCCAAGTCCAGCCAAGTTGCCAACACCAACCGAGTTTGTCGTCCCTCCAATCCCCATCATGCCTGCCCTCACGGTGCCCGTTTTGGAAGTCGATGCTGATGTCCTAGCCTCGTCAACCCCAGTTTACGGCCTGGACACCGAGAAAAAAACCAAACCTCGACTGCCCCTGGCTCTTCACAACATTAAAGCACAAGCTACGGCTCAACAGGCGTGCTTCAGCGCAATTCATCGTCAATTTCGAAAACGTGAGACCTCTGATTGACTCGTTCAACTCTCACCAGAAATCATAAGAAAGTTTGATCGTCTCACTCCAATCCCAGAACGCCATCCTACAGGCTTCCAATCTACAACTTCTGGGGAAACTCTCTACAATCACCGGGGAAAATGTTCCCCTCTTGACTAACGACACACCACACCAAGGCATCAATGATCCCCTCACGTTTGCCCCTTGGTCTCTGGACTGTCTTGTTAGCCTATTGTGTGGTGTTCCCCCAGCAGAGTAATGACTAGAACACAGCTTAATGCAAGGAAAGGAATGGACATGTTTATTGAGTTACAGTGCTTTATATAACAGTTATCATGTGACACCTTGGTCATGTATCACATCTATGGTGATCAATACTGTTCAGTATATCAGTAGTACATGTATGGCACTCCTACTAGTCAGTTAGTCTAGGTTAGGGTTAACAAAAGGTAAACAAGGATTGCTAACTATTGTGGTGCCACGTGATGATACCACAGTCTCCACCTCTGATTACCTTTACTAAGTCACCACGACCATCATACCGATCTCCAGGCCAGTTTCTTCACCCTCTACTTGCCATCACCCCATGCGACCCAAGAATACCACCCGCTGTTCTCCCCTCAAGACCCGTGATCGTGCCACCTGACCTGGAACTTCCACTTGGGCCACCCCTAGATCATTTCGACATTGCTCAACACAACAGGCTTCCTCAAACCTGGCAAAACATTTCACCAGCCACACTCGACAGTTCCGTCTACACCTTCTCTCTTTGGCAGTTTGACAATGCGCCCACTTTCCTTCCACTTCATCCGAACATTTCTCAAATTTCCTCTCACCAAATCACCGACCTCCCGCGTGACCTCTGTTGCCACAAGGCAAAAAGCTTTCACTACGGCGTCAAGAACAACCCCTCATCCATGTAGAAAAAAAAAAAAAATTTTACGACACCCACCAAGTGCCGCAACCCTCCTTTGCGACCCTCGGAAAGGGGATCGAACCCTTCTTCCGCATCAAACTTTCAAATCTTACTCCTATCCCTTCTTCCTGAAGATGTCAACAGAACTTTCGACAAGGGTGTCCTTCATCATCTAGCAAAAAAAAAACAGTAGGGAAACCTGAACCCTCCTCAAGTGTTGTGAAAAATGATAATCATCGTTCATTCTTCCTCTAAATTACCTGTTGGGCCTCATCTTCACTCTTCCATCAAAACGTCTCGAAGCAACTCCGACCATCAAACACCACCACCGATCTCGCCCTGGAATCACCTGATAAGCCACACGACATCGAGGCCTCCTACACTCCCAGGTAATCCCTCCCTTTGCATCTTTTACAAAAAATAAAAAATAAAAGAACAATGGGAAAGAAGGGACACATTGCATTGTGATCATGGAAATCCCTGTATCCACTTACAAAATCTCCATGAATCAACTATTCACTCAGTCGCCTCCTACAGTACCCCTGGGGAGTAATCAAAGGTGACCGCCACCTAATTTGACGAGGTCGCCCTGTCAATGCAAAAATTGACAGTATTGCACTTTTTCACAGCATAAAGAAAGAACATTTTGCCGGCCCCCAGCCAAGCCGGCTAAAAATGGTTTCTTTTGCTGAAAAAAGTGCAATACCTAAGGGCCCACCCTGCCTCCCCTCTTAAGTCACCTTTGGACAATCTTGAGACAAAGAGATGCCATCCTCACTGCCACCATCTCTTATATAGGGAGAACCGCGCATGCGCGGTTGGGTACGGAGGCGGCCGACGATCTTTGAAATCTCAAGGCAAGGATGCATCATTGGGACAACAATGCAAAAATTGACAGGTATTGCACTTTTTTCAGCAAAAGAAACCACTTTTAGTCGGCCTGGCTGGGGGCCGGCAAAATGTTCTTTCTTATTTGCCAAACATATTAACCTGATAATTTTAACATTACATTGTCTACAATGGAATGATCTCTGGAGGTTTTTCGGTTGTGTGTATCCGCCTGCTTGCATGTTCCCACTGCGCCTGTGCGACGCAGTCCTCCTGTATATAAAGCGGCATCATGACCGACGTCAGCATTCATTTTCCTCCACGAAGGTCTTCGCACCACGTCATTCTCTGAAATTTGGATTTCGCTTTTGCGACTTAGATGGCAACTTCCGAAGATTCTGCTGCCCTCCCGGCAACTGCTCTACCTCCGACCGCTGCGCTCCAACCTGCTCTCCCACCTGTTCGCGCCCACCCAACTGGTCTCGACCAGGATGACCATGTCGCGAATGAAGGAGACGACTCACCGCTCCAAGACGGACAACGCACCCCACCGCCGCCTGACGTCGCGGCTCTCGAGGAAGACCTCCGTCGAGCCAAGGCGCTTGGCCAGGAAGCGAAAAGAAAGCTGCAAGACGCATCTTCTCTCCGGGGCTCCCCCGTCGACCTTTCATCCAAGTCATCTTGCCGAGACTACAGTGTAACTCGTAGCGAAACTCACGTCCTAGTCGACTCTGTTTTCCGTCAACATGCCAGATCGCATCCCGCTCCTCCCCCTTCATGCACCTCATCAGCAATCAGAACCGATACTCGCAACTGGGTCGCTTCAACTTCAAGCCACGACAGCCGGAAGCACCAGTCGCTCTCTCCGCCTTCCTCCGCCAAGCAGCGTAGGCTTGCGCCCTCATCAACCCCTGCTTTTGCGACTCCTGCTGTCGCGACAAAAGAAGCCGCAACTCCGTCTACTCCCACCAGGTATATTCAATTCTCCGAGGAAAACACGGAAGACCCTACAATTCCCCTGGCTTCTCTTCTAAAGACGGTAGAAGAAACGGTCCCGGACTGCTTCATGTATAAACCATCGCAAACCGCTGACGCCCCAGTCATCAACCGCGGTCTCAAGACTAGTTTTGGGTTTGCCCTTCGCGACAAAGATGCCAAACCACGCAACCTCTTAGGACAGTCAACCACACTCCTCACCTGCCTCCTCCGTAACGGCGGCCTCATGCTGGGTAAAGGCGAGCCCTTACAGTTAGACACCGAGCCACCTGCACCTCGCTCCGGCTGTGAAACAAGCTTCTTCCGGTCCTTTGGCGACGGCTCTACAAATCCAAAAAATTTTGACACCTACCCCGAATGTGAATTTCTATGCGGTGAAGTCAAGCTGGATTTCGGCACGGCTCTATCCATCCCCAAGTGCAGCGAGGTGCCCTCTTTTGTTTTGTTCGACAACGACAAGTGTCTCCGAACGAGCCTTCACGCCGCTTCACAAGCAGATGTCTTGAACACTGCGGCAATGCTTTATGCAAAAAGCTCACCGAGGACGCAAGCCCAGAAGAAATCCGCACCCTTTCGTCACTCACCACACAGCTCTTTCAAAAGGCCAGCTTTGGCACATACCACTCACTCAATTGGGCAACTCATGCGTTATTCAACAACACACTCGTGTTACGTGAGGCCGCCCTTAAAACTGCCAACAACTTGAACGAGTCAACCAGACACCGCCTCCGTAATCAACCTCTTCATGAATTAGATACCCTTTTCTGTGGACTGATCCCAACATTGGCTCCTCACCTCGACATTTCCCGGAAACCCAAGCCCTTCCGGCAAGACAGGTCGTCCCTTCGGTCCATCAAGCCCAAATACCGGCCTGTATCAGAAGACTGGAACAGACCACCCAATCCTCCAAAGTCATCACGGAAAGACAACAGCCAGAAGACCCGGCCCTTTCGGTGTAATTAACGCGGACGACCACGCGGCATCCCGAAAACACATCAGATGAAGCGCACCGCAACACCCAACCGCCGCAGCCGTCATTCATCCGCCGGCGGCCGCAGTTCCCAACGAAAACTGTGACTACCAAAATCTCTCTCGTCTTCCGGTCGGTGCAAGACTCCGCCACTTTTATCCTGCATGGACGAAAATAACCCGCAACTCCGAAATCCTTACAATAATCAAGAAGGGCTTTCGTCCAACGTTTCTTTCTCCACCCCGACTGACAAATCACCCCCCACGGAACCTCTCATCACCGGTCTCCATTCCCCTTTCGGCCGAAATCGACCTCCTTGTCGCGAAAGGAGCAATCATCCAAGGCCACAGACCGGGACCTGGCTTCTACAGCACCATCTTTACAAGGCCAAAGAAGACTGGAGGCCTACGCCTCATTTTCAACATGAAACCCCTAAACCAATTTATCGACAACCCACATTTCAAAATGGAAACATGGGAATCCATTCGTCAATCCTTCCTCACCTCGACTGGACCATCTCCCTAGACCTAGTGGATGCTTATCTGCACAGCCCTCTCCACCCATCCTCAACGAAATACTTCCACTTCATCTACAACAATCTGACCTTCGAATTCCGCTGTCTACCCTTTGGCTTAAATGCTGCACCAAGGATTTTCACCATGGTTCTAAAACCAATTGTCGGACACCTCCATCAATTTCAAATCAAGGCCAGCGCATACCTAGACGACTGGGCTCTTCACGACAACGACCCCAACCGCCTCCTCCAGAACAGGGACAAGACCATTCAGCTACTGAGCCAACTAGGTTTCGGGGTAAACCGCTCCAAGTCACGTCTCACCCCCCCCCCCAGAAACATTCCACGTTCCTAGGCACCTCGTTCGATCTGTCATCAGCCACAATCTCCCCATCTCTCGATAGAGTACGAGACCTTCTCCAACACATTCGCCTTTTCCAGCGCCAAACGACCTTTGCGAATTGAACTCCTTCATCAGGAAAATGGATTCCATGGCAAACCTAATTCCATACGGTCGATGGATGTCAAGGCCCTTTCACCACCACAGAATCGACCACTGATCAAACTCGCTCCTCGACCCAGATCAACGATTTCCATTTCACTAAGACTTTCCTCAAGATAGCCTCCTCTGGTGGTCAGACGTAACAAACCTGACCAAAACAACTCCGCTTCACGAACCGACCCCCAACCAACTCATCTTCACCGATGCATCGAACCAGGGTTGGGGAGCCCACATGAACAACCTAGAAATCTCAGGTTCCTGGAGGGAAGACAGAGGTCACCACATCAACTATCGCGAACTTCGAGCAATCCACCTTGCGTTACAACACTTCCTTCCACACATCAAAAATCAAGTCGTTCAAGTCCAGGCAGACAACACCACGGCTTTGGCCTACATACGAAAAGAGGGAGGAACCAAATCCTGGATGCTCCACAACCTCACTTCGGAAATACTCAACCTCTGCATCACAAACAACATTACACTGCTCCCCCTTCACATTCCAGGGAACAGGAACGTCATAGCAGACTCGTTGTCTCGCTGCGCACCCCCAACAGGGGAATGGTGCCTCAAGAAGTCCATCTGCGAATCTCTCTTCACGATTTGGGGAACTCCCATGCTAGATCTATTTGCCAGGAAGCACAATGCCAGACTTCCCCACTACATCAGCCCGATGCCGGACGACCAAGCCATAGCAATCGACGCACTGACGTACCGTAGCACAACCTTTACGCCTACCTCTTCCCACCATTCAAGTTTCTTCCACAAGTTCTAAACAAAGCCGAGGAAAGACAAAGCCTATTCGCACTGACGTACCGTAGCACAACCTTTACGCCTACCTCTTCCCACCATTCAAGTTTCTTCCACAAGTTCTAAACAAAGCCGAGGAAAGACAAAGCCTATTCCTCCTCAATGCCCCCCTTTGGCCGTCAGCAGCATGGTTCCCCCGCCTACTATCTCTACTGGTCGACTTTACAAGAAGCCTCCCTCTTCAGCCGGACCTCCTGTCACAACAAAAGGGCTCGAAATTACACCCAAACCTTGCGAATCTAAACCTTCATGCATGGCTACTATCATCAAACTCCTCAAAAAGGCAGGAATTCATAAAGACGATGCCTTACGTATCGCATCAAAGGCCACAAGGAACTCTACAAATAAAATGTACGACAGTCACTGGTCCAAATGGTTTCATTGGTGTCACGCAAGGAAAATCAATCCAATCAATCCCTCTCTACCAGTACTATAAAGATTCTTCACCGACCTTTTCGACATTGAAAAACTCAAAGGCTCAACTATCTTGGTCGACCGGTCAGCCCTAAACTCCGTCTTCAAAGCAGCAGACAAAACTGACCTCCTTGAAGACTACCGGATCTCATCACTCCTCCGCTCATTCGAAAATGACCGTCCTTCAACAAGAAGACTTGTTGCCGACTGGGATTTATCGATCGTACTCCAATCCCTAATTGAAGCTCCTTACAAACCTATGCAAGACTGCTCTCTGCATCTCCTAACCAGGAAAACTGTCTTCCTAGTAACACTAGCAGCAAGTGCTCGTTTCTCTGAAATTCAGGCACTGTCTGCAGACCCAGCCTTCTGCATTTTCAGCCCAAACTTCACATCTGTAACACTTCACCCAAGAACAGACTTCCGTGCAAAAACTCAAAAACCATCTGAACCACCAAAACCAATCACCTTCCCAGCCCTCTCCAAGCTAACAGGAAATGAACCTGATTGTCTCCTTTGCCCGATCCGAGCACTTCGGTTTTACCTCACCCACACCCAACACGAAGACATCCACAGAGGCAGAAACCAACTCATCCTTCCAGTTGACCTACAAACAGGTGAAACCTCACCAGCAATGATCTCTCGCTGGATCAAGAAAACTATTGACGCCGCTTACGACAAAGCAAACCTGAGCAGGGAAAGAGCGACAGAGCACGAGATCAGAGCAGTTTCCACGTCATGGGCACACCATAACGCCGTTCCATTAGAAGAGATCCTACAGGCCGCTTCCTGGCGTAACTCTACGACATTCACCTCCCACTACTTGAGGAACATGTCAAGAGAAGAAAAAGGACTACACCGACTGGGGCCTATTGTCGCAGCCAGAACTGTGGTCAAGCCCCCTTAAGCACAATCAAAACGAAGCAGAAACTAGCCACCTCAGAGGGAAGCAAGCTATCCATAGAAGCAAGCAAGCCATCCATAGAAGGAAGCAAGACCCCTCTTACAACAACGGTCCTTTTCAGAGCCACCAAACCCTACGAAAGTGAACCAAATTCCTGTTTCATCACATGTTCTGAATAAAGTGCGAAATTCACGAATTTTTGGGGGGAAAGCCTGCTTGCATCCCGCCGCACCCCGTCAGATCGGTGCCCGCCACCACGTTTGACGAGGTCAACTGATAATGCTAAAATTATCAGGTTAATATGTTTGGCAAATAAGAAAGAACATTTTGCCGGCCCCCAGTCAGGCCGGCTAAAAATGGTTTCTTCTTTGCCTAAAACATACTTAACCAAGGGCCCGCCTTGCCTCCCCGCTCGAGTCACCTCCTGACAGATTGAGTGGAAAATAAATGCCGACAACGACCATGATGCCGCTTTATATACAGGAAGACTGCGTCGTGCAGGCGCAGTGGAAACATGCAAGCAGGCGGATACACACAACCGAAAAACCTCCAGAGATCATTCCATTGAGGACAATGTAATGCTAAAATTATCAGGCTAAGTATGTTTTAGGCAAAGAAGAAACCATTTTTAGCCGGCCTGGCTGGCGGCCGGCAAAATATTCTTTCTCAAGCTCTGCCTGCCTAACTAATTTCTCCCTCTCAAATTCTTCCTCCCTTTCCTTTAATTCTTTTTCCGTTGCTTTTTTTCTCTTGCTAATTCGTCTTCCCTCTCCTTAAAGCATTTTCCCTTGCTAATTTTTCTCTTGCTAATTCGTCCTCCCTCTCCCTTAAAACCTCCTCCATTTTTAATTATTCTTTTGTTACACTTAACCTTTTCCACTCTATATCAGTCTCCAAATTTAACCTTTCTTTTTCCTCATTTTTTTACCCTTTTTGCCTCTTCTACAGTATTAATAGCTTCTGCCATATCTTCCACCAACAAAGTTCCTGCCTCTAACCCACCTTTAACATAGCCAGAATTTCACTTTTTTGCTTAGGCGCACGCAACCCTAAGTCCTCAAACATAGCTTAAAAATAGTTCCCGCAAGCAACAGTTCCCGCAAGCTTTAAACAACACTTTTTTTCTTTTTAAACGCCCCAATACCAAGGTATAAAAAAGTTGGCCACAGCTCACCTGTTACCGCGTTGTGGAGACACTGTCAAGATGACTTCTACATCTAATCTGACGAACCCAGGCTTGCACTGACGATGACTTCAAACTCTATTTCGCTTCTTCTTTTACCAGAATTCGCCGAAATTTTCCTTCTCATGCGACAAAATGCAGCTTTACCACCCACTCTCACTAATAGGAATGTTTTCTGTCCCTCGTCCAGTCGCAATCTTGTCTGCCAGCTCAGCTTTTCCGTCTCTTGATTCGTTCTTCTTAAACAGCAGGAAGTCCCTTTAATCTTCCTCCCACGCTGGTTGCCACTAAAATCGAAATTCTGCCATGGAAAGTGAACCCACTGAGTTGGAGAAGCTCACCACTGCCATCTAAGTTGACATGATCGCTGACTTTCGATGCTGCTGTGTCCTTTAACGTTAATCCGGATGCAAACCTATTGATGCAGCCTCCTGGCCGTGGAAATCCGAACTAACTGCTGCTACCAATGTAATTTCAAGGGTTCACTGCAGGCTTGTTAAATGCAAAACTTCTTTACTTCATCCTTCGACATTACGCAATTTACAAAAATTAACATTTTAACAATCCGCACATGAATCTAGAAATTGTCCAACAAGACAGTTCGTGCAAAGAGTTCTGTCCTTGTTGCGTGTTTGTTGGGAATGATTACATTTGCCACCAAACTTCTTCATTTAAGGGCTGGTTCGCACCAAAACATCGAAACACTTTCGGTCAAAAAGAACGCACGTGTCCCGCACTTGGAGAAGAGTTGCCAACGACCAGTGTTCCACGCCAAGCAATTGTATCATTCGAGAGTTCGAGAGAATAGAATAGAATAGAATAGAATTAGGTAATTACGAAACAGTTCACAAGAAAGAGATGGCAACTTTACAAGCCAGAAATTTAATTATACGCAGTATGCCAAATAATTTCCGCAACAACAACAACAGCAGCAACAGTGTGTGCCGCAACACCAGCAATGTCAAGTTTCACCCCAATAATGTGCACTACATCAACATAGTAGTGCTCAGGTAGTCTCACAGCAATATGGTGCTTCAGCGCAACAAGTTAAAAAATGAGACCAAGGCTTGCGGAGTCCAGAATAGTAAATGTATGTTCAAACACTATGCATATAGATACAAATACCTCTGAAATCCTCGTAGCAGAAATTGTTAATGCAGTTAACTTTTGTTACAAGTGCCTCAACCGTTAGTGTTTGTCTGACAAAGAGCTTTATGCACAAGTTGAGTGGAGCTGGCAAAAACTTTCATTGTTGGAAAGAATAATTTATTTACCCAGGTTAAGTACTTTTTATGGAAATATACCTTTAAAATATATACATCTGTTCACACCAATGCAGCCATATTTACATGAACTTTTCAAATCAGTGTTGTACACAGCGAACACAGCCTATGACTGTTCTGTGATTCTGTTATTTGAACTCTTTTTGAAGATAGTGTAGACAACAAAAAGTATCACAGCAAACTGTCATTAATTGACACTTTATCACCAATGGTATTCCTTACGCTTGGTGAAATACATGAAGTGCATCTGGATCATATTTCCCAAACTTTTAAGAAACACGTGCTTACTCTGTCTGCCGGTTTGTGCATCACTGTTGATACTGAAACCGTAACCAACTGGTAGATGTGAATACCAAGCCAGCCCGGAACAAGCGATCCATCAATTTCTGTCGCTCCCTGGAATAGTAAAATGGCCTCAACAACATAACAAAGAGGAGAAAACGGGGCCATTCTAGAAGGCGCCACGGTCATCGATGCCACTTCAGCGGACACACCTTTGGAAGGCATGCTACGACTCGCTCCATCTAGTGGCAGTAGTAGTTGCTAATGGCGTGTTTGACCCTGAAGAAGTCTTGCAGTCATTCACACCGGAGAGGTCGATAACCTAGTCACGAAAGCTTACTTCTTCAAGACTACCTATTAGTTTTAATTGCGAATCTCTTAAATTAGCATCGTTAATCGACACTGGTTCCTCTGCGAGTCTATTGGAGGATACAGTCGTAATATTTTTTGTGGAAGATGCAACAAGTAAATGGGACCTAACAGAATTAATGACGCCAATTCAATTGTGTGGTGTCGGCAGCCAAAAAGTGTTGGCAACACGTAAACTTAATATACAATAAATAAACGCGGATTTTCTAATTTAGCCCAAATTTTTAATTATTGCCAGATCAAAGCTTTGGTGCAGCACAGGTAAACCTTGACTTCAGTTTCCTTCATGGACAACCGAATGATATTTTTATTAGTTGCACAATTAATATTTTAACAATCTGCAAATTGCACGTGCATCATTAGCTTGAGAAACTTATAAACATAACAGAATAAATGCAGAAGATTATAACCAGCTTCAAGCTACAACAGCAGCTGTTATCGTGAATTCCAACAATACAACAAACAGTGACAAGCTTAAAATTCCCAGCTGAAATGTTAATTGAAGTTCCCGTTGAATTCTTCGTGACGAACTTATACCGAATAATAGTGAAACATGAGTAGCCGGTATTCTCCAACACCTGTACCCGGAAATACAATCCGGAGTGTTTATTCCTGAAGAGCAGGAAGAAGATATGCACTTAGCAAGTGGTTTCGTTACTATTTCAGCATCCGGACTATTACCAGTTATGATTATTAATATCTCAGAGGTTGTGATGTTTACCTACAATAGGATACATTTTTGGGTTTCTATATTATGGCCACTAATGAAACACTCACGGGGGCCTAGCAGGATGACATCACGATGATGCGGCAGAAGCGGAGCGGAGCTTTCAAAAGTTGCAAGGTCGTCAAGAAGAAAGCACAGCAGCACCAGGAGCCGAGACCAAAAGAAAAGAAGCCTGTTTAATGCAACCTCGACCCAAATCTGAACAGGAACTGGCAGAAGATTGTAAAAGCTTGAGCCACATTATGAAATAACGGTTGGGACGAAGACCAATGCAATAAATTTATGGAAATGCATGTCAAGGACCAGCTAACAATCGCAACTCACGATTTTGACCTTGGACGGTTTGGGAACTATAAAGTTGAATTAATGCAGGAAACTCTGAACCAGTAACATCTAAAATCTACCGCATTCCGTTTCATCAAAGAGAGGTTTTAGTTAAATATATTGACAAAATGTTGAAAATAGGAATAATAAGACCAAGTGAAAATGCATGGTTACGGTAAGTCCTTGTCTACTCGTGAAATGGCATCCAGCTGATTTTTAGAGTTGTAGTAGATTTAAGAGGACTGAACAGCATTACAGAAGCTTGTGTTGTTCCACTCCTGGCAGTTGTAGAGACTATGACCCATCTAGGGAGCGCAAAAGTGTTGAGTCCTCTTTACTTCAAGGTTAGATTTTATTAAGTGCATCTAGCAAAGAAAGTATACATGACCATATTTTCCACGAATAATCGCCTTACGGAATTTTAATTTTTGCCAATGGGATTAAAAACAAGTCCCGCCCACTTCTAATTACTTGCACAGCAAGTGTTTAGTGACAATCCTAGGAGCATATTGTTCCGTTTGTCTTGATGATGTCATGCTGACCAGTACGGAATTCACCCAGCACGTGAGTAGTGTAGACATATCCCTAGCTATGGTCTCAGACTCGAGAATGAAACTTTCGCCTTCAAAGTGCCTCTTTGCAACGAAGTCTTTTAAATACATAAAGCTACATGTTTGATGAAGAGGGGGTAGGCCCAGACACAGAAAGGTCAAAAGCCATGGAAAACTACAGTCAGTCTAAGCCACCTGAACAAGTGTGTCCGCTACTCTGCGCAGCAAACATGAATCGTAAAAAAATTAGAAGAAGCGAAACTGCAGGTAGGACCTGTACACAAATGCAAAAGCCGAACGACGGTTGTAACGTTTTAATCACCAACATTCGACCAGTATTGTATGCGTTACAGCCATTAGTTGGTTCACTCCTTAGCAATCACCTACTTGAATTGTGGTAAAACAAGCGAAATTAGAAAACCCGTGTGAAGTGTGTCTGTGGGGGAAGATCCGGAGAGCAGAGTGAGTTGCGTTAAAGATATTTCATGTTCATCAAAAATGATAAGCGACTTGTGGTTACTGGTTCAAACAAATAGTGGAAAAGGAGATGGCTACTAAGTAAAAATTATTAAAATATGAGAAACCCAATGGAAAGTGTGGTACTTAACACTTAAAAGCGACGTATGGTTCCTGGTGTTTGCCTCCGGCATTTCTTATACTTACTGTACCGCTTCCGCAGATGCGGAAGATACTGTCCCTGTTAGCAGCATAACAGTTGCAACAAGAAATATCCTCGAGTGTAGCGAGACAACACGGAATGAGCGAGCGACTCCGCTAGTCTAAACAATTAAAAACTTGCGGTCGGCTTATATATACATATAGGTATGTACCTCTTCTCCTCTGGAAGTAGGAGACTAAAAATGTGAGAAGGTTGCCGAAAATTAATCCGTTCGTAGTTGAGGTGTATTTTTAAGAAACGAGGAGGGTCCTAAATGTCCCAAATTAACAAAAATTAGCCCCCACAACAATCAGGCAACAATACCCCAACAATACGTGATGTCATCGATTGTTATTATATTATTATAATCAAGAATTTATAGTGATTTGGGAGAAGAATTTGTCACTCTAAAAATTTCCTATTGAAACACGTTAGATTCGTTCCCATTAGTTCAGTCCGAGTTTTCAGAGGGCGCCACGTGTTCTATCTGGCAATTTTTGCTCATTTTTCAGCCCAAATTTAAAGTAAACTAAATTACAACTAAGCTGGGCTAAATAATAATTAAATATAAGCTAGTTTCGTTTAGTTTAGTTTAATTTTAGGCTAAAATTTGAGTAGAAATTCTCACATAAAACATGTGGTGTCCTCTATAAACTAAGACTGAACTAATGCAAATGTGTCTAAGACGTTTCAGTAGAGGGTCTCGGTCACAAATTCTCCTCCCCAACCCTATGAATTCTTGTTATAACATATATTGATATAATCGATTGTTGACAGATTTTTTCCATAGAAGTTTTCAGGAACGTATGGCAACAATGACTTGGGACAATGGTAAATCTCCTCGAGTGGTCGGCAGCGAGGCTGGCAACAGTCAAGTAAAGCATTATTTCAAAATAACAACCTATCAATTTTTTTAACGAAACTTAAGAACGGAGTTAGTGGTGGGTGTTATGGCGTAAGTCTTAGGAAATATTGAACATGACACATAAAAAAATTAGGAGAAGCGAAAATGTAGGTAAAACCTGTACACAAATGCAAAAGCGTACAGATCAGGACGAACAGTTGTAACGTTTTAAACACCAATATTCGACCAGTATTGTATGCGTTAAAGCCATTAGTCGGTTCACTCCTTAGCAATCACCTACCTGAATTGTGGTAAAACAAGTAAAATTAGGAAACCCATGTGAAGTGTGACTGTGAGGGAAAATCCAGAGCAAAGTTGCGTTGTGTTTAGGATATTTCACATTCGTCAAAAATGATAAGCGATATGTGGTCACTGGTTCAAAGCACCACACGAAGCATGAAAACGGATGGCTACGAAGTAAAAATTCTTAAAATATGAGAAACAAGAAACCACATGTAAAGTGTGGTACTAACAAAACTTAAAAGTGACGTGTGGTTCCTGATATTCGGCTCTTGCATTCATTATACTGTACAGCTTCCGCAGATGTGGAGTCCCTGTTAGCAGCATAAGAGTTGCGGCAAGAGAAATATCCTCGAGCGTAGCGAGACGACACGGAATGAGCAAGCGACTCCGCTAGTCTTAATCATTAAAAACGTACGGTCAGTTCGTTGGTTGGTTGGTAGGTTTGTTTATATGTACGTCTTTTTCTCTGGAAGTAGGAAGGCTAAAAATGTGAGAAAGGTCTTGAAAAACAGGAAATTACTCCGGATATCCTTGAGGCATATTTTCGTAGTTCTATGTAAAAGTTTTCCCCTCGAAAAAAAGCCCAAAACCCCTTTGGACCATTGTTGAAATGAATTTTTCGAAGTTGATTGTCAGTTTCGGAATAACACATTTTCCTGCTGAGAGGATATGGTCCACAATTGTTGCATCACATAGGCGCTGGTGGTCCAGTAGTAGTGTCATCGAGAACGGCTGGCAGTCCGGCTGTCATTCAAGAATGAGGCACGTGCAGATCACTGATGGGGTGACTGTGGGAGTTGCATTTTGGATATTTCAAATTCAAACTCCCAATCTGGTCGTAAATTTAAATGAAATTATATAAAGGTACGAAAGATTAACTACTAAATGCTACATTTGGCCTACTTAATAAACTATATTAATAACAGAAAAGGGTGTCAGAAATATTTCTGTTTGTATTTGTAAAACATCGACATTTGATCAGCATGCCATCAGCTGGTGCTCTGCTCAGCAGTCTAGCGTAATTGTGGTAAACATGCATAATTTCTGAGTATGATTTCTTGCTGCATGTAGGCCTGACTTGTATTAAAACCGAACGAAACGGTTGGTTAAATCTGTCAACAAACCTTTGTGTTAATCTTTGTTTAATGACGCATTATTATCTTTTGATGTTTTACAAATATTTCGCCATTGGGGATGGGGCGAAATAAATTAACGTACAAAACCACTAAAGCACACAAAGCAGGACATAAAGTAAACATACCTAAAATAAGTGAAGAAATGGGTGGTATACAAATGTATAGGGGTTTGACGATACTAACACAAATTATAGGCGACGTGCAGTTTCTGGTTTTCAGCTCTGGCATTGCTTCTACTGTATACGCAGCACAATTTATTTGAATTAAAATATCTGTTCAAGACAGGGCTCAGGTTGCAAAATTAGTAGCAAGACTTACTAACGTAAACAAAAAGAAAAAGAGTAGGCACAAGTTATGGTTTGTTTATGAACTGTTTTGTTATCGAAAAACGTGCACTACAATGATCATGATCATTTTTTGCTGTGAAATTGTCCGTTAGCAGCATAAATATTGAACAAGAAATGTCCTTGAACAAAGTGAGACGACGCTGAATGAGTAAGCGTTAGCGAGCGTCTCGGCTAGTATATTTTAGAGATTATATGTTTTGAATATGCCAAACTAATCCTTAGAGAAGCAGGCCTGAAAACACAGCTAAAATGTGTATTCCCAGGTTACTAGTATTACATTGTATTAGAGATTGTCATAGTGTACCTACAGCTGGTCATTACGCTAGGCAGAAAACTTTGGATTTGATTGGTCAGCATTGTTTTTGGCCTGCAATGCATATCGCACATTCACAGGACATACGCATCTACAGTAGTGGACATTGAATTTTGAACACTTCTTCTCTATACAAGGATTTGATGCTTTTTCCTGGATAAATACTCCATTGTTACGATTTAGCATTGTTACGTGAGAAAGTCGCCTCATTGGAACTCCCTATAGCTTAGCCAAGGATACAACGGTGTGCTATTTCAACAATGGAAAAATGTTTGTACAAACATTGGCATCTGCCAGGAACGATTAATCAGGACTCAGAATTCAGTACAATATTTGAAGTGTTCAAAATTCAGCGTCCAATACGGTACATGCATATGTCCTGTTAATGTGCGATTCAAATGCCCTGCCAGGAACGATTAATCAGTACTCAGAATTCAGTACAACATTTTAAGTGTTCAAAATTCAATGTTTAATACTGTACGTACGTCATGCTGCCCGATTCTACAACAATGGTGTTCTTTTGTCTGGTAGCGTGACAATCAATTTTCTTTTCTTTTTGGCCAGTAACATCGTATTTTTGGTTTGAACTGTGTTGACGTCACGGTCAGTTATCTAATTGAACTTGACAATAGATACTCAGGCTTAGGTTCAACCTTGGATTAATAACTACACTTTCGTTACGGGATAACTCACTTGCTAGACTTACCACTCAAGCAGCACGTGCAAAACTACGGGACAGAGATTCTAGTTTCTCAATTTTGCCACGAGAGCGCAACCTGCGGAAAAGACGGTTGAGCCACGTGACCAGCGCCTGCCTCAGAGCGTTAGATAAAGCGCAATTGAACCGGTGGCCCTGTCAGCGTTTCACTTTCATTATCAACGCGGTAAGTGCAGTCTACAAACATAATCATTCTGGCATTCACCCACTTTAAAACTATATATGGATACAATTTCTTGCTGGGAAACTTATGAAATTTAATACCATGCATGTGTGGTGTGCCGCACTGTCGGGAATCAATCGAGCAGCCGCCGTGAGCGCACGACACCACCATCTTGGATTTGCCCGGAAGTAGCGGTGGTGAAGCATAGTTCGTAGTCGCTTCCTACAGATGGCGCAGCACGTTTTGATTGCGCGAGCTATAGACGGAAAGTTGCGCAGATTTCGGAGAGAGTGAATAGGGCTTGGTTCAACAATGGCATTGCTAGACTGCAGTATATGATAGCTGTGAGTGAGCAATGTAGTTGCAGTTTTTTCAAGGCCATATGCATAAGAAATGCGAGCTGTCCGTTGGTCAAAACCTAGTCGGTTTAGTTGTTTTGATATTTTTTTTAGCTTACTGTGTGACTTGTAAGGAAAGAGAAGATTGTTGATGTTTTAAACAAAGTGCTGAAATTAAAAAAAATATTTGTGCGTCGCGTTTGATATTAGCGTGGAGACGACGTCAACAAACAAACATTTTAGTGCATTTTCTGCATTTTAGTGAGGAAAGCACCAAATTTGACACAGATGCTAATTTAGGTATACTGATGAAATCTGTATATGAATTTCCCAAACCGGAAGTGGAAACCGGAGGTGCCTATATTCAGATGAGCTAAACCAAAAAATAGTTTGACCAGTCTCCATCTATGGGGAAAAAGTGTTTAAAATGTGGTGCATCATACCTGAATAGTATTCTTCATATTTCAAGGTATGAAAGCTGGCTGATAGGTAGCTTAAGGGCTGAAACGGAGGTCAAAAGGTCAAATTTTGGACAAAAAAATCGCATATTTATCATTTTCCGCTAAACCATAGCTGTTACAAAGGGAAAAGTGTTTAAAATGTGGCGTATCATACCTTAATACTACTCTTGACCTTTTTCGGAATGAAAACTGACTGATAGGTAGCTTAAGGGCTGAAACGGAGCTCAAAAGGTCAAATTTTGGACAAAAAAAATAACATTTTTGTCATCTTCGAACTGCTAAACCGTTGCTTTTACAAAGGGAAAAAGTGGTTAAAATGTGGCGCATCATACCGTAATACTACTCTTGACATTTTTGGGTATGACAGCTCTTACTGAAAGTAGCTTAAGGGGTCAAACAAAGGTTAAAAGGTCTAATTTTGGACGAAAAATCACATTTTTGCATTTTCTGCTAAACCGTTGCTTTTACAAACGGAAAAAGTGTTAAAAACGTGGCGCATCATACCTTAATACTACTCTTGACATTTTTGGGTATGACAGCCCTGACTGAAAGGTAGCTTAAGGGGCCAAAATAAGGTCAAAATTAGGTCAAATTTTGGACGAAAAATTACATTTTGGTCATTTTCTGCTGAACCGTCGCTTTTACAAAGAAACCATGTGTCAACATAATTAAAGGAAATCTAATTTACTGCCTTTTTTGTCTAAATAAATTTCCACGTTCGATGCTTTGGTTAGAAATAACTAGGACTTGTGTAAGTGGTTGCACCCTTCAAGCTCCTTTCTACCCATGAGTAGATAAACCTTTTCATTATTATTTTATTATTATAAATTGCTTGAATATTACCTTAACAATGGCAACTCTTTGTGTATTCATGACTTTAGAAGTTGAACTGCTACTATGTCATTACTAATCTTAGAAATGGATGTAGATAAAGTTTATCCAAAAGGTATAGAGGTCCTTTATTCAATGAAGCCAATGAAAATATTTTTCTGTAATTATGGTCTGAGCCATAACTGATATTTAGTACTGATGTAGGGTATAAGCATTTTGATATAGCTCTGTCCCACAGTTAAGCAAGCTATTTTATAAACGCTGTAAAAAAATGTCATAGTAAAAGCTGAAAGTTAAAATTCAGTAAAAGTGAAATTCAGTAAACATGAAGAACATAGAGTAGACGATTAGCCATTAATCGGTTCTTACTTATAACAAAACTGTTTTATTGGTCTTATTGGCAAAATACATTATTCACCTAACACCTGCAAACACTGATTCTTAGACTCAAAGCTCGTCACATTACCATCATGCATTACTGATAAGGACATAGTAAGCAAGATCAACATGGATAAGTAGCCCATTCCTAGTTTTTTCGTGTGGCTTCACGAGTGTTGGCTCCTCAACATTCACAGAAAGAAGAGAACAATTTGTTCTACCTCTGCCTGTGTTGGATTAATTGGTCATAAAGTTGACCTCTCAGATTGCTTTCAAAATGTGTTTCCAGACATGTCCTTCCAGGATACGAGATACCCTCATCCATCAGAGTGTTCTGTGAGTATATCAGGTGATTCTGGGAATACAGAGCTTTAGAAGGCCAGTTTAGCTCTTCCTATTCCACTTTATGGCTGATAGGAGCATCTATTCTTCAGGGAATGCCCCAAACAAATTTTGTTTCTCAGCTTTTTTGACACTAGACTGATGAATTGTGGAATCTTGTCATCTTATGACTTGCACTGAAATTTAAGTGGCCTTTTCGGTTGCAAACCAGGTTTATCTGTCCTTTACTTGCCAGAACTATGCAGATAAGGTTTAGCTCTTCCTCATCTCTGACAGCCCCAAGCACCTTCATCCAGATTGCTACTTCCTTACACTCTCACAGCAACACAGATCGGAGCAGGATTCTCTACTCATATTAAGCAACAATCAGTTTCTATCTCAAAACATTTATTGGCTGATAAATTCTCATAGCACAACAATATTCAGACATTAGTAGGCTGAACATTTTCAAACTTCAGGTTGCTACACGTACGTGGAAATACATGGAATGACTTCTCAGTTTCAAAAAACTATGTAAAGATCATACGAATCCTTCAGTCGTAAGACGTGCGTGTAACTTACATGTGCATAGCTAGATAATATACTACTCAGTCTTCCGACATTTATACAGGTTGAAAGCCTCACTTTGTGTCAGACAGCTTTTCCTGGTTTGATATCTATTTGAGTCAACACAAATGAGCTGGTACTCACAGCTGATGTCTTCTGCTACAAGCAGCTTCATTGAAAGCTTGTGGTCTTTCATCCTTCTGCAAGCTACAGAAAATGGATTTGTCTTTGTAACAACCATTAGGAAACAACGGAGAATGGTCACATTCACAGATAAACTGGTTCTTTCTCAGTTTATGGAATGCTGCATAGAAAAGGTATTTTGTGACCACTTTAGTCCTGAAAACTTATACACCCAATGGATCTAGCTCCTCCTTAGTAGTTAGATATTTGTGCTGATATGTGCTTCACCACCTACTTTTTGCCTTCCTACAGCAGTTACATATGTACATGTAAAGGCTTAGACACAAAATCAGTTGGATTCCTCTACAATGCAGGAACCGTATATTCTGAGACATTAAGCAGCTACAATACAAAGATAGTTGCTTAATAGGGTCTTTTTCTGCCGTTATGCAGCTATGGGGCATTCGTTAGCCATTATGTCCAGGTCTTCTCCATCTATTAGACAGTTACAATACAGCCAACTGGGGCAATTTCAGCTCTATAGCTAGCGTGTAATACGGGATATGCATTCTCTTTAGCCATTAAGCAGCTACAATACAAGATCCGGCCTTTCTTTAGTTGTCTTCTTGTACCATTACGCAGCTACAATATAGGGTACGAACCTTCTTCTGCCATATGCAGCTACACTTACAGGATTATAACTCTTTTACAGCCATAAAACTTCAATATATAAACCTGATAACATCCTTAGTATGTTTGATATTTGGTTGGTATATGAAGTTTAATATTGCTTTCAGCCTATGAGTTACTTCACAGGCAAGTTGGACCATCTCCTACTATTGCAGTGAAACTGATCTACAGGCAAGCCGAGCAGATAGCATGATCATACCGTGTCTTTAATTCCTGCATGGACTCCAAGTTTGTAGTACACTAGGCTACGTGATGCCGTAGTGGCTGATCTCACAATTTCTAAACAAACCATTGAACCTGCCGTATTTTTTATTAGACAAAAAGGATCTAAATTTGAGGTCCTTTCTTTAATTATGTTGAGACATGGTTTTTGTAAAAGCAACGGTTTAGCAGAAAATGGCAAAAATGTGAATTTTTTGTCCAAAATTTGACCTTTGACCTTCGTTTGACCCTTTAAGCTACCTTTCAGTCAGGGCTGCCATACCCAAAATTTCAAGAGTGGTATTAAAGTTGAGACATGGTTTTTGTAAACGCAACGGTTTAGCAGAAAATGGCAAAAATGTGATTTTTTGTCCAAAATTTGACCTTTGACCTTCGTTTGACCCTTTAAGCTACCTTTCAGTCAGGGCTGCCACACCCACAATTTCAAGAGTGGTATTAAGGTATGATGCGCCACATTTTAAACACTTTTTTCCTTTGCAAAGGCAACGGTTTAGCAGAAAATGACAAAAATGTGATTTTTTGTCCAAAATTTGACCTTTTGACCTCCGTTTCAGTCCATAAGTCAGCTGTCATACCTTGAAATGTTAAGAATAGTATTCAGGTATGATGCGCCACATTTTATACACTTATTCCCATAGATGGAGATTGGTCAAGCTATTTTTTGGTTTGGCTCATGGCTAAAAATAGGCACTTCCGGTTTCCACTTCCGGTTTGAGAAATTCAGTTGGCCTTATATCCAGATTTCATTAGTACGCTTTCCTCACTAAAATCACCCTATTTTAGTGGC
>JAHWFP010231432.1:0-20804 GCA_023313725.1 Lithobius niger
AGAATCCAACCGAAAAACCCATGATCTATGGTAAGGAGTAACGGTAATGAGTGTTTTTTTTTTTTGGGGGGGGGGGGCTGTAGCCCTGAGATATAATGCGCCCTCCCTAACTAAATACAGTGAACCATAACTTACACAGTTACGGAGCTGTACAATTTCCTTATTTACGAAGTTGTACAATTTATACATTAACATCACTGTGAGCATTGTCACCTCCTTGCACCATAAATACCCTCTTCCACTGTGCACAAGTTCCCGTCCAACTTACTCATATAACGTGCGCCCTTTCTGCTCACCCACAATCCTTTTGTAGTGCATCACTCTACTGTGTGCATCGGTCGCACATTCTTCCACCGCGCATCCTCCACTACCACAAAATATTCCACTCTGTACGTCGGTCTCACATTCCTCAACTGTGCGTCTCCTAACTAGCACAACATTTGGGGAATGGACCTACCTTTTCACCGTGGATCTCATGCGTCACCAGGCCGTGTATATTAGAGTTCGTTTGCGCACGAGAGTTTCGGAAAATTGGACAGGAGGCGGCTGGGGAGGAATTAAATATTTTATTGGAACCCCGGCCCTTGGCCATGCGCCCACCCTAAGTCGAAGTACAAAAACAAGAACAAGCACAAAAACATACTACACCGAGTATACATCAGCTACCGTTACACCATCTATACACCCCGAACTGGTACATCGTCCATCCTTCTACATCGTTACTTCACATCAGAGCCCCAGCTTAGACAGTTCACAGCTGCACTTTCATGGCTTTCACAAAGCCTGCTACTGCAGACGAAATCTTGATGCTCATGCGCCTATCACTACTCTGTAACAACACCTGGCGTGTCATGCTCCCTCCTACTTTCTTGTGGAGCTTCCTGCGGGCACGAGGCACACTAACAAATAGTGCATGACTGAACTCGCTGCACCAAAGCCGCACACGGCATGCTACTGCCAGCCCATACGATGCTGGTGCTCAGGGAGGAGCGAGTGACCCGTACGTAGCCGTGACATAGCACGCGATGCCCAATAGGGGAGGCTATTGTGAGAAACATCAAAGGAGCATCCCGGCGTTAAATGGTATAGCACTCTACATGTCGGGGACCCAGACTAATGAATATCCCAATTGCACAGAGTGTGCCGTCGCAGCAAGGCCTTCAGCGTCCGTGCTGACCACACTGGGGTGGCATCACAAGGCGCTGAACGCATTGCTTCCTTGGCTAGAAAGTCGGCATGCTCATTGCCTGAACTGCCACTATGACCCTTCACCCAGCGCACGGTGGGCACTACAGTTTGAGCAGCTATACCCAGAGCTTCCAACAGATGGTGAAGATGATAGGGCAGCTCATCTTTAGCGTGCACACTGCTGCCGTGAGGGCAGCTAGACACGCCTTCGAGTCAGTCAGGCTCACAAAAGACGGTAAACCTAGATCCGCTGCAACATCTAATGCAACAGAGATTGCAACAAGCTCTCACATAGACTACTGGAGAAAACGTGAGCAAGAGACCGCTTGACCTCATATTTGAAGGATGGAACGAAAACGCCTACGCCGCCAGTGCATTGGTTCGTACTGTATGAGGCATCACAATACACATCACATTCAGCGTAGCCGATAGTCGAGAATACAGCGTGCAGCGCAAGCAACCACATCCACGGACATGGCGGAAACACGGTGACAGCACTCAGGTAAGGAGCAAGATTCGGCTGCGCCAGAAGAGACATCCCGTAACCCGCAACTCCTAAGGTGCCGCGCTCTCTATCAGTCAGGGACTGATAATCTACCAAAATTCTAGCAACAGGATCTTCCTGACCGTGGCTGATGTTGCGCAGGCACAATGATGCGACTAGTTCATCAGCATACTAATAATCGGCGGCTCACCAGCTTCTACCCACAGCGCCTGCACAGGAGTCGAAGGATTGGATTGGATTTGTTTATTAGAGGCCTTGGCCCGCAGCCACGCGCCCCAGTACAACAACTAACCACCATAAACTTTTACAAACCGTTACAAACTTACACCCGTACAAACCCACAATCTAGACCACAGCAGAACAGCACTACAGCACCACAGCATTACCCAGAGTGACACTTGTGCATCATGGCGTCACAAGACTAGGGAGGAAGGAAGGAAGGAGACAGCCTAAGGAGACAGGAGTCGAAGGGTATATGTGTATTTTGAGTGCATTTATAATTTGTGAAAGAAGCAGACTCCTAGTTAAGGCAGTTTTCTGCCCGTTTTTGTGTTTGAAGGTCGTTTGAGGTGGTTATTTCTAGTTCGTTTGAGTAATTACTTGTTCATTTTGTGTATGCATTTTTATCTTTCAATTTTGCAGCGTTTTGCTTATGGCGTCTATTTTGTTGGCTTCCATTTTGTTGTGTGTGTTTGTGGGTTTACGTTTTGCGAATTGTGTTGATTCCTGGGGTCCTTGACCTTGGACCCATACATCAACTATTGACTCTGCACTACGATGACGTATGCCTGCAGGGTCACCATGAACCAACAATGATCGTCATGACCATGATGGGTCATCTGTTGAAGACAATAGTTCTTAAGTGTTTATCGTTGTGATCATTGTTGTTAACGGTTGTTATGTTTGTAAACAAATTGGAAAGGTTGTTAAAGAAGTTGCGTTAGCTTCCGCACTTCATCGAAATTCCTCCAACCGTTTAGATCATGCTTTGTGTTAAAATATTGTCCCTTCCATATGTAAATATGTCATGTCATTATAGTTAGTAAACTACAGTGAAGTTTACCGTGTTCACGAAATGAGTCGTCATTCCGAGTTTCACAGTCCACCGTTTGCAGCTCCAATATTATTTCATTCCACTGCGCCTATCCCTTCAATGTGGTAGCGGGAGCCGTGTATTTGGAACTTTGGATTCGATGCTCAATATGAAAAAGTGGACTTAAAGAAGACATGGCAAAGAAATGCGGCGACGTTATTTTTCGGAAACCAGGAGAAAATTGGAGGTATAAGACGTCACCGGCAAGGAAGGGGAGAAACGATGAAGCAAAGAAGAGAATCAGATAAGTATAATTCTTCTAAATAAGGAAATTCGAATGTTTCTAATGGCTGCCCAAATGCGGGAATTTACGTGCTAGACTGACACGATAAAAACAGAACAATAAAACTAGAAGTAATACCGTTCAGTACCAAATTTGAAAGTTAAAAATGGCATCTGGAAGTTCGATTTCAAGTCAGACGACCATTCCCAATTTAACTGGTACGAATTACATTCAATGGGCAGAAAGAGTAAAAGCTTACCTAATGCATCAAGGTTTGTGGGCCTACGTGACGGAAGAGAGTAGAGAGACTGATGCAAATAAAAAGTTAGTAGGGACTCAAAAAGCCATGGGAACAATTTTACTTTTCATTGCAACAGGTTGTGTAACGGTTCCTACTTCAGTCACTACTCCGAAACAACTATGGGATTTTCTGAAATGCACTTTTCAACCGAATAATGTTCTTAGATGTCTGGCATTACATAGGAAATTTTACTCTATAGCAAAATCTTCAAATGAGAGCATGAGCAGTTATATCAATCGGGTTGAAGAATGTGCAAACGAATTAGCTGACTGTGGCATGAAAATCTCTGACACAAATTTGGCATGGTGCATTTTGGCGGGGTTACCTAGAAGTTGTGATGTAATGTTAATGGGCTTCGCAGCAATGGGTGCCAATAATATTACTTGTGCAAAAGTAAAAGAACTGTTATATTTTGAAGATTCAAGAAATCTAAATGATCCTAACCTAACTCAATCCTTAAATTCGGCAGCATTGGCCGTACATGCGAACAAGCAATACTCTCAGGGTCAAACAATACCGACAGCTAATAAGAAATTAATTTGTTTTACCTGCGGTGGTTCCAATCACAAAATGGCGTCCTGCCCCTCACCCCCTGATCCTTCTATTTTTAGCAACCGTGGAAGAGGCAGAGGAAGTCACCGTGGATGGAGAGGATTCAAAAGAAGAGGAGGAAACAGAGGATCACAAGCGAATACAAGCCAAGAACCGAAGGGTTTATTCGCCACAGCCACATCCACGATGTATGCATTGTTCTCGTGCCTATGGACCTGGTCATTTTTCTCAGCAGCTACGGATGATAAAGGTAAAAAGTTGCAAGATATTTTCGTCGTGGATTCCGGCGCATCCAATCATCTCGTGTCAAATGAAAACTGGTTGTTTAATTGTCTAAAAATCAATGGTTTGCCTATACTTTCAGCCAGCAAAAATTGCGATTTGAAACCGCATTCAAAAGGCAACATTCTTTTTGACACTGGTAAAGGTAAAATTTTGATGAAAGATGTTTTATATGTTCCAGACTTACAAGTTAACTTATTTTCTGTAAGATCGGCTACAGCAAATGGGTGTCATGTGATATTCTATGAGACCTGTTGTTTGATTTATCATGGCCGTAAAATGATTGCAAAAGGGTATATGACTAATGGTTTGTACATTTTGGTAGGAAACCCATTACTTAATAATGATCCAGTTACAGATAAGTTGCTTAGAGGAACAAACTATACTGAAATTCCAGATAGTGGTCATGTTGCAATGTTAAACAAGATAGTGCCAGCGAAAGTAACGATACAAAGTAATTTGGAATTGTGGCATAAACGATTTATGCATACAGCAATCTCTACTTTGCATGAACTGAGTGACTCAAAAGCCCTTAGGGATTTTAAACTTCCAAAGAAGAAGAATATAACTTCCCCCTGTCACGATTGCATTCAGGCAAATTTGACAAGAAAACCTTTTCCAGCACTTACATACGAACGAGAGAAAGAACAATTAGCTTTAGTGCATACTGATGTGCTAGCAATTCCTGTCAAATCCATAGGCGGAAATTCGTATGTCCTAACGTTTACAGACGACTACTCAGGATTTGTGAGTGTTTACATACTGAAGAATAAATCGGACGTTCCTGAAAAAATAAAAGAGTATGTAGCAATGGCCGAAAATCAAACTGGTAAACGTTTAAAAGCCATAAAATCCGACTGCGGGTCTGAATATCTTAACAAAACGTTATCCGATTTTTTCAAAGAGAAGGGTGTGAGGCACACCACCACAAATCCCTTCTGCCCCGAGCAAAATGGCCGTTCGGAACGCCTTAACAGAACCCTGATGAATCTTGTTAGAGCAACATTAACTAGTGCTAATTTGCCAACTTATCTTTGGGCTGAATTAATTACCACAGCAGCCTATATACGAAATAGATGTGTGAACAAAGCTAACAAGAATTGCACACCACTACAATTATGGCTAGGAAGGTCTGAAAAACCAACGGCTAGACATTTAAAAGCTATAGGTTGTATATGTTTTGCTCACATTCCCGTCCAGAAAAGACATAAATTACAGCCGAAAGCAAAGAAGTGTGTAATGATTGGCTACGACTTAATTTCACGTAGCTATAGACTTTGGGACTTGGAAAGTAAAGTTGTGATTGTGTCAAGAAACGTTACATTTCTGGAAAATGAATTTAATTTTGAACATTTGGATCAACAGAATTCTACAGAATTTGAAAAGATGTGGGAACAGCTGTGGACAAATGAAGAAACTGACGAGGAAGAAGAAACCGAAAAACTGCCAACTGAGACAGCACGAGCCATTACCCCACCAATTGAACTGCCAACTTCAGCTATAGGTGAGAAAGTCGTGACCCCTCCTACTGTAACGCCTTTGCTGGAAGAGGACAAAACTCCACCTCAAGTTGTGGGTCAACTCGCCAAAAAGAAGAAAAAGAAGGAATCCAAGACAAGTGAAAGTAAAAGTGGTTTTGAACACAGAATATTTTACGAGGTCAAAGTCTAATAAAACTGTCTCAGAAAAAGAAACGCCAATTCCAGGGGAAGAGAATAGTTTACCAGAAGAAAATAACGTTAAAGTACCAACAAATACGAATGAAAATAAGACTGAAAAAGCTTTAACAGTTTTTGGAGGGAAAAATAACAGCAATGTTATTGGCGATTCTTTCACTGAATTACTCCTGGAACGTTATGGTGAACCAGTGACCCAACACACGTTGATAAATACTTGTTTCTTCAATTTTCACAATGATGATTATGAGCCAGCTGCTTTAGCTACAGTTGTTAATGAGCCTAAAATACCGAACAATTTCCGTGAAGCAATAAATAGTGTCGATTCAGAAAAATGGTTAGCTGCTATACACGCTGAATATGGAAGCCATATTGCCAATGGCACCTGGTGTTTAGAAGAACGTCCACCAGGAGTACCCGTGGTAGGATGTCGCTGGGTGTTCTGTGTTAAGCGTAATGCTTTGGGCGGCATCGATCGTTACAAAGCACGCCTTGTTGCAAAGGGATTTACGCAACAATATGGACAATCGTACTTTGAAAGTTACAGCCCGACTGCTGGGCTTGCAACAATACGTCTAGCAATCTCTGTAGCGGTACAAAACAATTGGTATATAGACCAATACGATGTGACTGTTGCTTATCTCCAAGGACGACTCGATTGTTACGTTGCTATGCAACAACCAGAGGGCTTTGTTATACCCGGCCAAGAAACAAAGGTGTGCCGTCTCGTAAGATCGATATATGGACTCAAACAATCCGGACTTTGTTGGTACAGAAGACTGACGGAAGTGTTGTTGAAGCATGGTATGCATCGTTGCCTTTCAGACGCATGCGTATTTTGGATAGAAGTCAACAATGAACGTGGTTTCGTCACAGTCTACGTCGACGATTTAATGGCAGCTGCCCAAACAATCAGAATTAGACAATTGTTGAGGAAGATATTAAATTCTGATCTGGATATAAAATATCTGGGTCCCTTGAATTTCCTGCTAGGAATCCAATTTGAAAGAGAACCCAGTGGAGTGCTTTTTGCACATCAACGCACTTATACAGAGAAAATATTAAAAAGATTTAATATGGAATTCTGTAAAACAGTTAACACACCGTGTCTCCCTGGTCAACATTTAAATAAGACTGTAACCTTAAGTGTTGAAGAGCAAGAGGAAATGAAGACAGTCCCTTTTAGAGAATTAGTAGGGTGCCTATCTTATCTTGCCTTGGCGACACGTCCCGACATAGCATATGCGGTCAATGCAGTGGCCGCACATTCGGCTAATCCAAATCCTACACATTGGATAGCCGCCAAACGAATTCTGCGTTATCTTCGAGGTACCCTCGACAGAAAATTGGTCTTTCGTCCAAATCCGGCAAGACTTGAAGTTTTCGCAGATGCAAGTCATGCACCAAATGCTGATGACCGAAAATCCATTTCTGGTGTAATTGTGTTTTACGCCGGAACCCCTATCCTATGGAGAGCAACCAAACAGAAAAGTGTCTCACTTTCGACAATGGAGTCGGAGTACCGTGCCTTGTGCCTAGCGTCCAGGGAAGCTTTCTGGATGCGTGCCTTTCTCAAAGAAATAGGTGTTTATGGACATAGTACACCACCAACCATTGTGCATACCGATTCTTTGAGTGCAATTCAACATGCTAACTCACAGATTGAAAGATCCAGAACAAAACATATCGAAATTGTTTATCATTTTGTCAGACAGAAAATTGATGATGGTGACATCGTTTTGGAGTTTGTTCCCACTGAACGAAATTGGGCCGACATTTGCACCAAAGCAGTTACCTCTCAGATTCATACTAATCTCTGTCTTGGTCTTTCTCTTGCAGCATCCGACTCCAGATGATGAAATATATTTTACAGGGTGTCCTCGTCACACGGGGGCATGTTGATTCCTGGGGTCCTTGACCTTGGACCCATACATCAACTATTGACTCTGCACTACGATGACGTATGCCTGCAGGGTCACCATGAACCAACAATGATCGTCATGACCATGATGGGTCATCTGTTGAAGACAATAGTTCTTAAGTGTTTATCGTTGTGATCATTGTTGTTAACGGTTGTTATGTTTGTAAACAAATTGGAAAGGTTGTTAAAGAAGTTGCGTTAGCTTCCGCACTTCATCGAAATTCCTCCAACCGTTTAGATCATGCTTTGTGTTAAAATATTGTCCCTTCCATATGTAAATATGTCATGTCATTATAGTTAGTAAACTACAGTGAAGTTTACCGTGTTCACGAAATGAGTCGTCATTCCGAGTTTCACAGTCCACCGTTTGCAGCTCCAATATTATTTCATTCCACTGCGCCTATCCCTTCAAATTGTAGTTCAAATTATAGTTCGTTGCGTTCGAGTGAACTCTAATCCATTTTTATTCGTGTACCTTCACGGCTGTGAGTATGGGGATACGAGCTCTAATGTTTTTTTCTAAACGTCGAAGCCGTTTTTTGCTCAGTTAATTTGTTGGCTTTTTTCGCTTCCATTTTACATGTGTCCACCGTCCACCGATTTTTGTTTTCGAAAAAACGGAACATTAGAAATGGATACTTATGTTTAGGTTCCGCCGAAGGTTTGTCCCATGATTATTATTTGATGGCAGCACATTAGCGTATTTCTGGATTTAGCATGCGTCATCTCGATGAGTAGTTGATTCTGGATTGCTTCAGTATCGTGGCAACAATCGCGGAAACAATTCAACTGGCTTCCCGAAGCCTGCATTGAAAAAGTAAAAGGGTTACTCAGTCATGTCGGCCGCCCAATTTTGAGGCCGTCTCAAAATTAAAGACTTCGCACCCTACGGTTTAAAACTTGAAGATTTAGGGAAAAATCAAGCCCATTTAATTTTGGTTATCCACAACGAGCTAGCTAACTCAAACAACGACAATGTTAGTTTCCCGGCACCCAACCATCGTTGCATCTTGTTCGAGTGAGCTATAATCCGATATTGTGCACCTTGCCTATTGTTACCCTATTGTTACATGTTGCAGGATTGTAACAATTTGACATTGTTAGCTGCTCCGCCTCCGCCTCCTCCGTACTTCCTTCTTGAGTGCCCGCAGTGGCACAGGCTCCGATGTAAATACCTTGGCACATTTGATCTGGGGTTAGACTTGCTAAAGGCACTTGGTGTGGCTCCTCACATGCTAGCGACGCTTGCCCAGTTCCGTGCAATTGTTGCCTTTTGCCATGCGACAGGCAAGCGGGTGTGACATGGTGGGACTGTGTGGGGTGGCATGCGGTTCGTCTGCTTCCGTAATCGTATTCTTCATTCCTTCATTCCTGTATTCATGCATTCCTGTATTCCTGTAGTCATCTGGTTCTGCTGTTAGTCTGTAATTTAGTGTATGCAGAGTGCGTGGCTACGGGCCATTACCCTCAATAAAATTTCATTCCATTCCATTCCGCCTTCTCCTGCTGTCCAATTTTCTGAAATTCTCGTGCGCAAACGAACTCTAATAATGGTTATGATTTTTCCTTTAATCTTCAAGTTTTAAACCGTAGGGTGCGAAGTCTTAAATTTGAGGTCTCAAAATTGGGCGGCCGCATGACTAAGTGACTTATTTACTTTTTCAATGCGGGCTTTGGGAAGCCAGTTGAATGGTTTCCGCGATTGTTTGCCATGGTACTGCAATAATCCAGAATCAACTACTCATCATGATAACGCATGCTAAATCCAAAAACAGGCTAATGTGTTGCCAACAAATAATAATCATGGGACAAACCTTCGGTGGAACCTGAACATAAAATAATATGCATGTATGATGTTCCGTTTTTTTGAAAACAAAAATCGATGGACAGTGGACACATGATAGACCAGACCGTAGCAATTACAATAAAATGGAAACGAAAAAAGCCAACGAATTAACTGAGCAAAAAACATTAGAGCTCGTATCCCCATACTCACAGCCGTCAAGGTATACACGAATAAAAACGGATTAGAGTTCACTCGAACGCAACGAACTATAATTTGAACTCCAATTCGCAAAACGTAAACCCACATGCACACACAAAATATACGCCATAAACAGCAAAATGCTACAAAATTGAAAGATAAAAATGCATACCCAAAACGCACACGTACTTACGCAAACGAACTAGAAATAACCACCTCAAAGGACCTTCAAACACAAACACCGGCAAAAAACTGCCTTAACTAGGAGTCAGCTCGTTTCACAAATTATAAATGCATTCAAAATACACATATACCCACTCACACGAAACAGACTTAATATATGAAACAACAAACACAGACAAATATCAAAAAGTCTGTATAATACACAAATTATGCGTGCACGTCCAAACACTGAAACAATAAACTTTTCAAACATAAACTGGGCTTTCTTTTTGACATAACCATTGATAAAAAAGAAAAACCGTTCCTGTTCTCTGGTATTGGAGTCAAATTACAGTTCGTTGCGTTCGAGTGAACTCTAATCCGTTTTTATTCGTGTGAGTATGGGGATACGAGCTCTAATGTTTTATTTTCTAAACGGCGAAGCAGTTTTTTGCTCAGTTAATATCATAGCTAAATTGGTTTACCAGTTGCTTTCACGTATTTGGCCATTGCACGGAGACGAGGTATGTCATTATGAGAGCTTTTGGCACGAAGCTGGGTCTGTAGTGAGAACCCTTTACCTACCCACTGGCGAATTTGCGCACGCGCTTGTCTAAACCTAACACAGTGCAGCAAAAGATGGGTCACAGTGCTAATTTCACCGCATTCACAGCTGGCAGACAGACTCCAGCCCAGTCTACGCTGCAAGGAGAGCAATGCGTACCCAGTTTTCAGCCTGGGCAGTAGACGTCCCATTCAGTAAAGCAACTTGTGCAGAACAGTGTCATAGCTGCACTCCGGATGAATGACATGCAACACTCGACCAGTTTCCGCTACGGACCATTCCTTATTCCATGAGTTCAGAATCCATGCTCGCAGGGCTGTCCTTTGAGAGGCAGCGGGCAAAACAAGGGATATACACCAGTAGTAACAATTCAGCAACATCTGACAATTATGCTACGATACTTGGGCGCGGGGAAATTCGAAATCTTACAATACTATTATCAATGCCGGCAGGAATTGAGTTTTGAGTTTTTCTTAAGATTGGTAAGCCCGTCTGGGCCGACTTCAAGGACAATTTATCAGGAGAAATCCACGTAGTAAACCAAGGAAATTTGTTGTTGTTTGTTTGCCTTCTGTAGAGCACGAACCTAAACTGGGTTATCTACCCCACAACAACTAGAGGGCCAATTTAGCTGGAGAAATCCAAGCGACATGTCGAAATATTTTTAGTGCCACAATCGACATGAAAACCCAGATTCCGTTTTGGAGTTTTCGTTATTGAGAACGGTAATCCTTCTGTGATTTTCTGCCGTGTGGTAGACGACGAGAGGGGCAATTTAAGTGGAGCAATCCAAGTGGGAAACCCAAGTTGTGTGATATGACATAATCGACGTGATTTGTTTTCCTATTAGGGAGCACGAACCCAAACTGGGTTATCTTCCCCATGACGATGAGAGGGAGAATGTAAGTGGCGAATCCAAGCGGAAAACCCAGGGTCTTTGAAATGTCACGAGACGAGATGATGTTGTTGTTGTTTTTAGGGTGTACGAACCCAAACTGGGTTATCTGCCCCACGATGATTAAGGGACGATTTAGCTAGAGAAATCCAAGCGGAAAACCCACGAAGAGATGAGGAGGAGAGGCTAACACTGTCGAAGCATGATAATGCTGCCACATGCAACAATGTTACAGCAAGGAAACGAGTCACACCAGGTCGAAGCAGCGATGCAACCATTCTGTTTGGGTTTGGATCCTTAAGTAAAAACAAGCAAAACAAAAGATTACCACCTCCTGTTTCTCTGTTTTTCTTCACGCCAGATCCAATCACTTCAAATCTCGGTAAATGATTGCCTTCGTGCTGTGACTGGGTGTCTGGTATCCACCCCTGTTCGGTCTCTCTGGATGGAGTGTCATGAACCTCGTTGCACTATTGTGCCCAGGAGCTCTTGATGGTGTTATGTATGAGGACCTCAGCCGAGGCATCGTCGACCCAGTAGGGGGCATTCTTTCCGACTATCAAAGCATATGCTATTGGTCCCGAGGACTGTTAGGAGCCGTAGGGAAAGGTGTGTCCCTCCTGTTAGAAGCGCTCGACTTCACCCTCTTAATGTTACGTATGTTCGTCCGCTGAGTTCTTCGACTTGGTGCCCGCGAATTTCCAGGGTTTTTTAACCGTTTTTCACGGTCTGTTACATCTATTGTGATGCGTCGTTTATCAGTGAGACCTCCAGAGGCGGTATTGGTGTGACAATCCGTCACTCTGAAATTAGGCGTAGTCTCAGTGCTGTTGACTCAAGCACGATATGTGAATTGGCTGCGATTTCAGTCGCTCTAGCTACCGCACTTGACTTGACGTTGCCGTCATTCTCCATTGTAACAGACTCGTTATCTAGTCTGCACAGACTGCAACACTCAACCACGGTTTTAGATGCTAGTTACCCGCTGTTCTTTTCCATCTGTTGGAAACTGTGGGTTGCAACTCAGTCAGCGGAGGTTTCTCTCCGGTGGGTGAAGGGGCACTCAGGATGTCGCGGGATTGCGAAAGAAGCAGCCCGAAGTGAAGCTCCTGGAGTTTCTCTGACTCTGTCCGTTAAATCCAGATGTGCTGCAATTCACACCTGGTTTTTGCACAAGTGGAATGAGGAATGGAGCTCGGCTACAACAGGCCGCTTTTTTATATTCGTTGCAGCCGAAGTGAAGATACAGTTCCATCTTGGATATTGCGAGTTCTCACCACGCTGCGCACTGGACATTCGCTCCTACTATGGTAAAATCCACCCACATTAGTCAGTGGAGAGTGAGTTAGCGATGCGTTACAGCCTCTTCACGCCTGTGTTGAAATTGTATTACGACGGTAGGCTTAATGTAGTACGTGTTTTCCCAGCATCAACCAAAACGTTTTAGGGATGAAACGCTCTCAGAAACTATTCAGGTACAGTATTTGGCCATACATAATTTCATGAAACACAAAAAAAAATAGTCGATCAGCATTTTTCAGCAGATCGCAAACTTTGACAGCCACTTCTCTTCTAAACGGAAGGAGTTCCAAGATGGCGGTGATGCCAGCAACAGCGCAAGCGATGGCTTCTGCAGATGCCTAATTCGAGTTCCCAAAAGCAAACTGTAATGAATGTCTACAGCCAACCGCGCCAACATGATCCGAAGAAATCTATTCCTGGATTTGCAAAAGAAACACGATTGCTGGGCGGCCTGTCCGAAGCTGCTGTCTATCGTTGCAGAACAGAGTTCAAAGTAAGTGTTGGGTGTTTGACTGCGCTCCGCAAAAGATATAACGCTTCATATCATTCTGTAGAGGAGGAAAAAATATCAACGAAGAGTTAGCGTAAAGCTGACATGCAGGCTTGGCTGCAAAAATGCTGTTGATATTACGGTGTTGTCGAACCGTGAACTGTGTGCATTAATTGAAGGTGCGAAAATACGGTACGATCACTACCGTTATTTTATCGACAGCCTTGTTGCGATGCACGGACAAACGTACGTAAAAATACGACGAATTTACGCTTTCAGAAATTCGGAAAAAGTTATGATTTTTGTCGAAATGACGACATTGCACCTGTTGAAAAGTGACACGTGCCGTAAACGAATAAGATTCTTGCCAAATTTCTCACGAACGACAATGAGACGAACCTGCAGTTTACTTTCCGTAAACGTCAGTTTCACAGTTTGGTTAACCTGGCCTGGCCATTGAACGAGACGATAGGCTATTGTCTTAGAGGCGGGAGGAGGGGGGGGGGAAGAAGGACATTCATTATTGGAGGAAACGTGTGTTAATGCTGGCCACACGAAATCAGTTTTTGAACAGGGTTGACTGTGAAGAGTTTCGGAAAGTTTGACAACTTAGGCTTGCAAGCGCCACGTAATGATTGAAGTAAGACATTCATTACAGTTTGTTCCATCCCCCCCCCAACCCCCACCTCCATACCCCACCTGCTACTAACGCTCCTCAAAACGATCTTTTTAAAGGCAAAACCAATACGGCCCTTTCAAGAACATTTTTGAAAGAGAGAAATCATTCCTGTTAAATAAAATTTCGTAATGCAAAAACAACACACACTTCAAAGGGTTTCAAAGGGTTAAAGCAGCTCCATCAATCCAAAAATTGTTATCAATAACATGTGCAAGCCCGGTTTCAAAATTGCGAGCGCTTGCAAACTACTGTGCAGCCACGAGGAAGCGTCTGTGACCTATTTGGCCCCTAAATCGGCTACTCGCTGGATTTATAGTCACACACTAGTTAGGGTACATGCTTGTACATAAACATGTTAGGATACACTTGTGCACTGTGGGTGTTTGGGATGTACTTTAGTGGTCTAGCGATGGAAGACCTGCACACAGTGGTGGTATACAGAGTGCAAAAGATATGGTGTAGAGTGGATCTCATGTCATGGTTTCACAACTTTGCACACCAGTGCATCCCATGGTTGGTTTACACTTGTACACAGTGGTCGTTCATGGCGGTTGAGAAAGTTCTAGACTGGATCGTGCATATATGGTGAAGCTTCACACACACACAAACTAACAACATGCATAAAACACTTGTACACAGTGTAGGGGCAATAATAGAAAAATTCAAGCACATGGTGATGTTTCTGGGCGAGACCATGGTCACGATGGTCGTACTGAGTGCAGAGTGGTGACTATATACTAATCGTTACATGGTGATGCTTCACAGATTCAAACTAAGAGACTTTCAAGGTGTAATTTGTGTAGTATTGCAGCGAGAGAGAATAGGACATATGGACAGTTGTGTGAATTTGCTTATTTGCTATCATGTTTGTCTGGTTGTTTTCAATTTATTTGGTTTAACATTAGGTATTGTAAGAGGGCGAGTGGCTCAGGGCCGAGGTTCCAGTAAACAAATTCAAATTCAAATTGTTGTATGAAGACAGCAAGTGTAAGCTTGTTTTTATTTGAAGCAAAGGTTCAGCAAAAGTTTTATCAACTACAACGAGCAGGATGATAAAAACGTGCTTGTGACAAAAACTCTCTTGGACAATCGGGCATTATGTCTGTATAATGTAGGGCAACGGTTTTGGTTCGTCGGATGAGTCTTTCCAGGAAAAAATTGTATACCAAATATCGTTGATTTTCTGTTAATGAGTACCTAGCTAGCTACTGGTGGCCCGTAATTCATGGATTTCATTTCACGGACTTTAAGAAGCCAAAGACATTAATAGATGAACACTGCATCACGAAATGAATATGCGCTTCCCCCTTGACCAGCAAAAGGCCCGTAATATCGCGGTGACTGGAGCGATATTACGCTGTTGGCACCCTGCAACGCGTCACATCTCTTCATATTTACTTCTGTCTGGTCGGGGCTTAACGCACTGTACTTCCTACGAAAACGTATTCGGCAAAACCTAGTTTAACCAGGAGGACATAAACGACTGGCTAGCTAGCTAATGGTGGCCCGGAAATCATAGTTTTCATTTCATGGACTTTAAGAAGCCAAAGACAAAAATACAATCAAAAACGTCAAGTGTGCCGTAAAAAAGGTGTTATATGATTGAATTTTCACTTGTTAAAATGAACACGGATAAAAATTGATGATTTTTAATTGAAATAATAAAATGTACAATTGAGAAAATTCCATCTGGTTAGGTGATGTTGTGCTTTACGTTTGGTAAAGCACAACAGCACCTAAACAGATGGAATTTTCTCAATTGTACATTTCATTATTTTTATTTAAAAAATCATCAATTTTTATTTTAACAAGTTCATTTTAACAAGTGAAATTTCAATCATGTATCCCCTTTTTTTTACGGCACACGTGTTTTGTTTGTAATCCGTGTACCTTTTTTACAGCTATGGCCTCGCGCTACAAAGGTTTATGCATGCAGTCAATTGTTGCTGGCCACTTTAAAACAATTCAACTCAGCTCTGAAAGCCTGCATCTGCGAAATAAATACACCATTCTATCGTTTCTAGCTGCCAATTTCGAGGCCTCGAAATTAACAACGTAGCTTAGTTTGGTTTAAATCTATCCACCAAAAACCAAAACTGGTATAAGAAAAGCCGCCAAGTTTCAAAAAAGGGTCGGCCTTTCAAAGTAGTGATATCATTCAACCAGGGAAAAGGCCGCCAAGGTTAATCCTGTTAGCCAAGTTAATCGCACCTACTAATAGTTCGAAAGTTAAATGAAAACTAGAACATTGCTACTGGCGGCAGCAATCTTCAAGTCTTCATTTAACGCCCAAAGTAGTATTAGGTGTGATTAACTTGGCTAACAGGATTAACCTTGGCGGCCTTTCCCTGGTTGAATGATATCACTACTTTGAAAGGCCGACCCTTTTTTTAAACTTGGCGGCTTCTCTTATACCAGTTTTGGTTTTGGGTGGATATCACAGCTTTCATAGAACTGTGAACGAACGAAGGATCAGACGGTTTAATCGTCCCCTCTACCTTTTCTGTCTGGAGGAATTTTATGTCTATAAATTTGTTCATTCATAATTTTCACATTTGTCGTGGTTCAATTACCCGTTACACCAGTGAAATTGACACGGTCAGAACTTGCATAGGCTTGTAAATGTACAGAGAATTTCACGGTCTAATCATCACCTTTACCTGTTACAACAATAATTTGGCACGTACGAGCCACTTGAGGGTCACGTGCTGCTATCTGCGACCCTCATTTTAGAAAAAGGTACTTCCACATAAGACGCTTTACCTGTCTCCTGAAATTTAGATCTAGCAAAGTTCCCTAATGAGTTGTAGACGTCGCTTTCTACCCTATGAGAATTAACTTGAGGACAGTAATTCTACATAAAATCAAATATCCGTTTCACTAATGCTTCCAAATAAATTATTAACAAGCATACCCTTTTATCGTCGTGGGGCAGATAATTCAGTAGGAGTTCGTGTACCGTCCTCTTCAAGTTTTCATTTAACGTCCAAAGTATTATTCGGTGCGATTAACTTGGCTAATAGGATTAACCTTGCTGGCCCCTCCCTGGTTGAATGATATCACTACTTTGAAAGGCCGACCGTTTTTGTATACTTGGCGGCTTCTCTTATACCAGATTGGGTTTTGGGTGGATATCACAACTTTCAGAGGACTGTGAATGAAGAAAAGATCAGACGGTGTAATCGTCATCTGTACCTTTTTTCTGGAAAATTTTATGTCTATAAATTTTCTCATTCATAATTTTCACCTTTGCCATTGCCCAATTAGCCGTTACGTCAGTGAAATTGACACGGTTTGACGCTGATTTTCATTCGCTTCGTTTACTCAATCAGCGCATCTCTCATCACTTGGCCCCACCTCGGTTAACGTTAATCATTCAATCATTTAGTTACCATGGTGTTCTCGAACACATAATTGTCCCTTTTATCGTCGTGGGGCAGATAATTTAGTTTGGATTCGTGTACCGTAACAAAAACCCGACCAAACCTTTGCAATAAAACATACTCCGTCTCTTAGTGAACCATTCTCCAATTTTCTCTTATTTTATTGAGGCTCCGGCCACCTACTTGCAACTACAATGAATTCTGACAATTAGATACTGAAACAATAAGCGTGTAACACTTAAGCATGTTATAATCTAGTGTTGAGTGACAATACAAACAATGGTTACAACAATAATTTTGCACTTACGAGCCACTTCAGGGCCACGTGCTTCCAGATGCAACCCCCATTATAGAATAAGGCACTTCCCCATATGACGCTTTACCTGCACTGTAAAAAAAAGTCCGTTAAATTAACGGAAAAAGTACTGGCAGCAGAGTTTCCATACCTTTCTCCGTTTACTTTACGGAACTTCTGCAATCTGCCAAAGACATTGTGACCGTGAATTTTACGGACATTTCGTGGTCAGTTTACAGAATTACGTTAATTGATTTCCGTAAATATTACGGGCATCGGTTAATGAAGTATATAGATAGGTGCGTAATTAAACGGAGATACTGTTTAGAAAATAGAAACTGGCCAATTGCCAATTAAGGAAAAAACCGTAAAACAACTAATTACATACGTTTGTATACGGAAGGCAGGTAACAAAAAAAAACAGAGGTTCCATTTTTTAATGGAAGTAAGCCGTTGGGAAAACGGAAGTTGGCCATTTGGCAATTAGGGATATCCGTAAAATAACTAATCAAATACGTTTGTATACGGAAGGCAGGTAACAATAAAAACAGAGGTTCCATTTTTTAATGGAAGTAAGCCGTTGGGAAAACGGAAGTTGGCCATTTGGCAATTAAGGATATCCGTAAAATAACTAATCAAATACGTTTGTATACGGAAGGCAGGTAACAATAAAAACAGAGGTACCGTTTTTTAATGGGAGTAAGCCGTTGGGAAAACGGAAGTTGACCATTTGGCAATTAAGGATATCTGTAAAATAACTGATAAAATAGCTTTGTATACGGAAGTCGGGTAACAATAAAACAAGATGTTCCGTTATTTAATGAAAGTAAGCCGTTGGGAAAACGGAAGTTGGTCAACTGCTAATTAAGGATATCCGTAAAATACCTAATTAAATACGTTTGTATACGGAAGGCAGGTAACAATAAAAACAGAGGTTCCATTTTTTAATGAAGTAAGCCGTTGGGAAAACGGAAGTTGACCATTTGGCAATTAAGGATATCTGTAAAATAACTGATAAAATAGCTTTGTATACAGAAGGAAGGTAACTAATAAAACAGATGCTCCGTTATTTAATAGAAGTAAGCCGTTGGGAAAATAGCAATAGCAGTTGGCCAGTTGCCAACAAGGGATATCCAAAAAATAACGGATTAAGTACCTTTATACATACGGAAGGGAGGTAAACAAAAACATGTTCGGGTATGTTAATGGAAGTAGGCCATTTGGAAAACGAATAATATTGACCATTAAGTTATGTGGTAATGTCCTTAAAATAACAGGAAACGTACATTTAAATCTGGATGTAAACCATTTAACACGTCCAGTTTTACAGATTTAAAATTTAAAATTCCATTTGCTCAAACTAGCTTCTTTTCTAGTTTTAAAACCGACAAAAACAGTGACCCTTGGTCCAGAAATTAAACGTTTTTAAAAAATATTTTGGTAAGACCATGCAACGAAAAAAAGTTACTAAAGCCTTGGCACGTTACTTGAACCCCCCCCCCCCATCAATTTTTGTTTACACAATCAGTAAAACCTAAATAAACTAGTTCGTGTGGAGAATTTGTGTGAGCATTCTCAGCATGTTTAAAAAACAGTTGTATCCCTCTTTTGCACACCATTCAGATACAGAATACCCAAGTTCATCCTTTCCTTTTGTGCCGTTCCTATGTTTTTGTCAAAAACCGTAAGCCTATTTACTGGCACAATCACACATCGTGCTGGGATATCCTCCCACGCTGGTGCTGAAGAATGAGAAGAAATGCATTATGCCCTGGCATGAAGAGTTCCAACATGGCGGTAGTCCATGAAAATGCAGAATTTTTTTTTGAAATGATAAATACGTAAACAAAACTCCAAATAGAAAAAAAAAAGCGGTGACAAAAAGTGGCACGGTGAGAGCCCTGTAAAGAATACAAGCTACGAACAAGTGGTCACAAGCTAAAATTATAATAACCATTTATTTGTCATCAGGTGAACGTTAAATGCAATACAAACGCAGAAAACCTCCCTCAAGGCTTGTTGCTGAAAAGTACGTAATTTATAACAAATATCTATTTGTGTAATGTATAAAAACGATAAAATAAAATATGCTCAAAATTAAGAGGTAAATAAAAAAAATTTAATTAACTTAAAAATGTACAATAACTTTATTTTGTGTCCGCATCAAACACGAGTAACTTAATTAAAATTCATGTCCTAGGGTGAATTAGTATCGTTTTTGACATGTAACAATTCGGTGAAAAATAGTTCTTGTCATTACAATAGTCCTGCATCAGTCGTACACCCTCTTCAGAAGCAAAGGAAACCGTTGAACTTTCACTTGAATACATTGTCAGGTACAAAGAACAGATTCGAAAATTGTGTTGTCAACCACTGACCTATATACACATCTCTGTAGCGTGAGCTACCTGCTAGTCAACATGGCCACCAGATTTGGCCAAACTAATCTGCCAATGTTAGGATAGGAAGAAGGGCTAAACACGTTCGTCAGTGGAATGGAATCCGATTCTTGCTAAGTCGACCTACTGCCATTGATTCCAAGATCCATAAGTGGGAATCCCTGAGGCAATTAGAACACAACAACACAGAAGTACAGTCCAACTCTACGGAGTGATTTCGTTGTTCAGACAGTGAAGGGCCACACTATTTTTTGTCTCCTTTCAGTAGCACGTGAACTCTTAGACACCACTTCAGGGACATCAACCAATGTATACCACTTTGTAATCTTTGCATGGTGCGCAGCGTACCACACCTTTCTTCAAGAGATGGGGGGATCTGTGAGATCTAGTTGGTCGATTTGCACCATGCATGTGGGGGAGGAGGGAGGGGCCACAAACACTTTCTTCTTCCTCCTGGTCATGTAAGGACGGTCCAAAGTCGGGACAGGATATAACCTCTCGGGTGGAGGAAAAGAGGAAAGTTTATGTGCCCCCCTCCCCCACACCCTTGGTTCAAATAGACCAATGAAATCTCATAGCCGTCCCCCCATCTCTTGAAGAAAGGTGTGGTATACTGGGTACCATGCAAAGATAACTCAAGAAAACCCATTGCCCGTTTTTTTGATCATTTTAACTGGCACCTATTTTGTCCAATCCGCTTCAAATGCCAGTAACTTGTTTATTAAGGTTCGTATTTTGGTATGGCTAGCCATCTTCTTTTTTTGCTTTCGCACCACTTTCAGGATTAATTCCCACAAAGCATCTGTTGAAGAAAAAAACTGTTTACATCAGCAAATTCATATTCTTCAATTATGTTGCATAAAACAATTGTAAAGACTGAAAATTTTACCAACAACACAAAGCAAGTTT
>JAHWFP010231433.1:8559-21172 GCA_023313725.1 Lithobius niger
TTCTAACACGCAAAACTATGGGAAAAAAAGTCAATTTAAATGTAAACATCAAGTTTTAATAAACACTAATAGTTACTTTGTTAAGCAACAGTAATTATAAGCAGTGTAGGAGTACATTTTTGGACGTGTTATTGCTCAAACCAACTTGCTTTAAATGTTTTAAATTCTAACACGCAAAACTATGGGAGAAAAAAATCAATTCAAATGTAAACATCAAGGTTTAAGAACACTGATAGTTGCTTGGCGGCGATATTTGACTATCGTAGTACGTCACCATATGTTTTTAGTAAAATCCCACAATTACTTACGTATGGTTGACGTCATTTAATCGTTAATACATATCACTGTATGAATTTGAGACTCATCAACATCCTGTGGCTTGTTAATTAGGTACCTGTCACGCTAACATTTTACGTGGTAGACAGTGTTAGGTAATCGAGCGTTGCTGCAATCAATTTTCTGGAAGCTTGTTTCCGGATGAGGCTGAATGGACATTTTGGGAAGATACACTAGAAACGAACAATTAACGAATTAGTGGGTGATCATTATTTTCGAACACACAGTGTATCAGTAATGTATCCTTTGGGAAGATACATTCAAAATCTTCATACCAATCACGTTGCTGCTGTCGGTGCTGCTATGCTGCGCGTCACGAGCACAAGGCACCAGCTCTTCGCGAATCTGCTAGCGTCACTGGGAAAGCAAACTGAGATTGAAGCAGCCTTTTGTGGCCACTGCCGAATGCACACACGGCGGCTATACTGGGTTCACAGGTAAAACCGGTTTTGTGACGTCATTTGTGTTCACAGTGCATAGGTATATACTCAATGAGGCTTACTGAATGACTTACTCTGTACTGAAATGCCTACCTCCTGTATGAGCCCACTTGAAAAGTTTCAAAACATAAATCAACAGACGGTGCACATTCGACACCCACGGGCTCAGCTAGTGATCACCTATTTTCGCTATAGTGGTCATTGGGTATACCTTCTTAAAAACCCGCATACCTTCGTTCAATGTCTGTCTGTTCAAATGAGTTGGACGATTTAGGTCCAGTGAGTAATGTTTGGTGAAGATTCCCTGACCATTGGTGGGGAATTCTGCCTGGCGGGTCGACAAAATTTTGCTTATTTATACGGGCGGTAGCCACTGTCAGTAAGGGTCAGCCAGTTAAACTCTCAATTTTGCGACCTCATAACTCCGTCAAAAGTGAACATTTTCGACGTCAGAAAGTGACAAGTTTTTCATTTTTTGTTTGTTTTGATTCACCCTCGTATACCCTGGAACAAGTCAAAACTCCGTCAAAAGTGGATATTTTGAAACCAAATTTGGAATCTAGCCTCGACTAGTCAAGGCCTGTCTACAGTCCAAAAATTTTGGAATTGGCGCAGCCAAATCCAAGATACAGAGAGAAGCCAAACAGACAACTTCTTGTTCTTCTTCTGCTTGTTGTTGTCGTTGTTGTTGTTCTGGGGATACTTTCTTCTGTCCTCTCTACAGGTCAAACTACATCACCTAAAATCATAGGAATAGGCTCAAATCATAGCTTCCTAGGTGAGCATGTGCCTTTTCAAGGTTATTTTAGTTTAACTGAATACCTAATATCGTTAATTGTGCGATCTAAACGTAGACAGAGGCTAAGTCTGTTGCCCGAATATTCCGAAGCAGCCCGCCTTCCAGAGAGTAGTGAGTGAAGGAGTTTTTATAAAAATCTACAGTTATGACGTAATAAAATAACTAAAGGCTCATTGAGAATACTCACGTTAAAGCGAGGCTTCATGAGAGATCGTCCGGGGGGGGGGCCGGGCGCCTCGGATATTTGAGGGAACAGTAGCTGTAAGCCGCTGTTAGAGTCAATTTCAATAGAAAAATGCGGCATAAATCTATTGGTTGAAAGATTCCGCACAACTCCTTTCAGGAGTGCGTTCCAGGTATTAAAGCCGCCCGCGCACTGAGCTACTTGGCCGCGCGGCCAGGTCGCTGCAGCCAATGAGAATGCTTACCGTTTTTGTAAAACCACGCTCTAAGTCGCGGCCAAGTTGCTCAGTGCGCGGGCGGCCTTAAGAACTCTTTTTTTTATTATTATTACTCATTTGCTGATGACGCGGCACTTCTTTCTATTGACAACGGCATTGCCCGTTCAACTGAAAAATCTGAGCAAGATCTTATTTTATTTTATTGGAGAATGGTTTGCTGGAAAATTAATTGACCCTTAGTATTACCAAAAATGATTTCGTACAATTTCTCTCTTACGCTCCGAGTGTGCTGCCGGTTGATGATATAACTCAACGTTGCACAGATGATCCCAATTCCAACAACCGTGTAATTGCCATACAATTGATAAGAGTAGGCGATGTCACATGCCTTGAGGTGTCTCTGGATGGTGTACTTAACTGGAAATGCCAAATTAATCATCTTACTACTAGTCTCCGTGCTCTTCTGTGCAAAATTGTATTATATCAGGAAACATGCTTCACGCAGACCGCTGAAGACTGAAAAGGCGTCACTGACAGACGTGATACCCCACAAACACATGAAAATACTTTTGATTTAAGTTTCAGTCACAGTCTTTGGGCCTTGATCACAAACAGGATAATAATCAACGAAAATACAAGCGAAAGCTCTAGTCAAACAGTGAGAGCGGCATCTTGAAAGATCACATTCAAGATGGCCGCTCTCACTGTTTGACGAAAGCTTTCGTTCGTATTTTCGTTGATTATCATCCTGTTTGTGATCAAGGCCCAAAAACTGTGGCTGAAAATAAGAATCAAGAGTATTTTCCTGTGTTTGTGGGGCATCACGTCTGTCAGTGACGCCTTTTCAGTCTTTCTTCCCGGAACCACAAAATGATTTCATTTTGTTTCACGTAATACGTTGAAAATGTCTACGTTGCCATGGCTCAGTCCATTGTACCGCGTTCTGTCTTTTGCTGGGGTGCAGGTGATGCCATTGATCCTGCAATTAAGCTTCAAAACCGAAATGTCACAATGATTATGCTTAAAAAAAAAACGTGATCACTGTTTTCGCTATACCACAACTAGGTATTCTTTGCCAAACCAGCATCTGTACGTTTGCAGAAACCTTATTAATTTTCATAAAAATGCTTCTCATTTTTCTACACGTCTTGTGACATCCACACTATGCGAATGATTCTTGTTTTTATGCTGCGACCAAACGTCGCTAATTAGGAAAGACTCCTCCAAAACTGTCTAGGTTGTAATGTTTTTTTAACTTCCTTACCTACCGAAATTATATGGTTATATTAGATCAAAACTCTATCAGCTTAGCAAGACTGTTTGTTCATCATTCGAAGTTAACGTTGACAACTTTTCTTGTTTTGTTTTTTTATGCAGTAGTTAAATTTGTCTTCTATTACTTGCACATTTTATTTATTTTTTACCTTTTTTTTTAAAAGAATTTTGGATTTTGGAAACCCGTTTTCCCACTTTCTTTTTTACTTTATCATTGTTGACGTTTTTTAAAGAATGTGTTTTTTTTTTCCCGGCCCTTACCTACACGCGAAAATCTGCTGTGGTGGTGGTGCGTGGTTCGTCCTTTGTTACTTTCTTCGTAAATTATACTGAAAATAAACTCAATAGTTTTTCAATGGCGGGTTTTATTGTTCTTTAGATGAAGACGCATGTGCCGGGCATCCTTAAGGAACCATTTTGTTACGTCGAAAATTCAATATATTTGCGATACAACGGCCGGCGCTTAGGCTTTTTATGTTTTATTTATTTATTTTTTATTTTTTTGAAACTTCTTCGTCCTCATTTGGATCGGACCAATCACCAAGTGAGACGTGTAGAAATCACAACGGGGCACGAATATGGGTATAAAAAACTCAAGTTGTGACGTTTCGGAATATACCGCCCTGCGTTATCGAGCAAAGAAAAATAATAATTATAATAAAAAAAAATATTAAACGCAAATGCATTACAAACCACTACGTGCAAACTGCAAGCAAGTAACGAACTGAAACCAAAAGCTGAACATCCGGACTGGCTCGATTCTGGCGCGACGTGAAGAGGGATGGTGCGCCAAACACGTAAACACTGCTCGACAAACACTACTTCAGCTACTTATCGACTGGAGCGATTTTGACCTTGCTGGTCCGCTGTAACGCATCGCATCGCTTCACATTTCCTTCACGGTAAAAGTTTTTTTAACTCGATAAAATTTTTTAATTATCTCGATAATCGATAATTAAATCTCGATAAAACAAATGTTGAGGCTGGAACAACCATTTTCTTAATAGAAAAAAAAAACCTTGGCTCAAGTCTGCGAATGTGAATTGTGTGGCACTCGAAATTTGGCCAGTAGACATGAATATGCTCGTGCCATTGTCCATTACTTCCTCACCATGTAGAAACAATTTCAGCAGTTGTGCTGCTATTTAATGCTTAAATATTGTCTGCTTTAAACTAACTCTCCAATCATCTAAAGTGGCTGGCAACAACACACTTGTATTGGTTGAAGAACCCATTTACTTCCACATGCATCTTAGCAAACCGCTTATTTGTAGCTATTACGGTTTCTGAGATATGATAATTTAACATCGGGGTTTATGCGATAATTCGATAAATTAAAAAAAAAGCGATACGATAATCGACACAAAAATTTTATCGCGATATTATCGAATTACCGATTATCGTGCCACCCCTACTTCTGTCCGATTAGGGCTTTTTAACCTGTGAACGTAAGTCAGTCGTGGAAGAAACACTAACAATCTCCTTCCTTCCTTCCTGCAAATATACGTCGTAAGTCCACTTTTTGTACGCTAACTAGTTTGGCTTTTGTATTGGTACAATAACAAGCGACTGCAGCGACTACCTAGTCGCAACCGGTCTTCTGTACACTTCCGCTGCTTTCGAGCCACTTCCGCTTCATACTTCCGTGTTTTTTTTTTTTTTTCATTAGTTTTAACTAATTTTGGGAGTTGAATCTAATGGTGGAAACGGTTTGTCTCGATCTGGTACCGTTCCATACAGGGCCTTCGAAAACCACAAGCCAAACTCAACCAAACTCATCCGGTCTGGAGGCAGAGCGACATTTGTTCATGGGCATTCTATGTGTTAACGGTTCTAAACTGTCTCCAGATGGTTGCGTTTGGTTGAGTTTGGATTGGTATAGTTATCGAAGGCGCCCATAGATGATGGGCTCACTCGACCACTTCCGGTCACTTGTGGTCCACTTTCGCTTCATACTTCCGCTTCACACTTCCGCTTCATACAATAACATCCGTTCCGGGGGTTGAAAAAGGCGACGGACGGATGGGCAAAGTCGTTACTGTAAGAATTCCTGACATTTCGGCTTTATAGAAGACTACAACACTCCCGACAGTGAAAACTTAAAGCATGCAGCATGCTTGAAAACTGAACACAACGTGCCTGAGAGCTTGCAGTTTTTCCGTAAGTGTTCTCTTATGACTTAATACCTCTACGCGTCATTCTTGTTCTTTTATTTTTGCTTTATAACGGAGGACAGAGTACTCCGAAAAGTAACAAATTGCGTTTCATTTAGTGTCGTCAGATGGAGAAAAAAAAATATTTATACAATTTTGGCCAAAATGTCTGCAAATTGCACAAAAAAATCTATAGATATATAAAAAAAATGAGAATTTTTCCGTCCTCATACGATTTAACTTCTTTTGCGGTATCTTTATAATAATATCGGAGACCGGCGAAAAGGAAAAGGAAAGCCTAAAGAAAGCCTAAAGGAAAACAACTTCTTCCCTCTTCGCGCCCGCATTGAAAATGCACTCTCCCACTCTACGTGCAGCCAAAAAGGAGCCAGGCATGAGTGGTCGATCAATCTGACAAGTCTTCGGGAAGAGTGCCGGGAAAATGTCCCGGGAAATGTGTCCCGGGAAATGTGACCGGCCCCGTGCAAAGCACGGGCTTCCTCTTGTTATATACTATTAAACAAAAAAACAAAAACAAAAACATTTTAACCACTGATCTTTATACACATGACACCGCGTGGGGTCAGCAGATAATTGTGTTCTGGGGGAGACCTTTACAAGAAGCTTGCACTTTCGCATTTCCATGGAAAAAAAAAATTCAAGTTGACACTGAAATTAACCACTTTTCTTACCCTTCCAGCTCCAACGATCAGTTGGAGCATAATTTTAGTCTTAATCACCACTACCTTCAAGCTTCATCACTCTTGTTGGGATAGCAGGAAATGAACAAGCTGATTCTGCTGCGAAAGGGGCCCTTTCTGGCCCTCTCGGTAGGGATCTCAGCCTTGTTCCCTCAGATGCCTTTCCAACTCTGCGTCTGAGGTTACACGCTTTTTGGCAAACCTTGTGGGACAGACAGGACGGTAATAAGTTACGGGCCATTAAAGGCACTGTCGAGGAGTGGCACTCGGCGTGTCGCCGCAGTCGCCGTGAGAAGGTTGTGTTGGCCCGTTTGCGAATTGGTCACACCCGACTTACTCACTGTTTCCTTTTGCGGGGGGTTGACCCTCCTGAATGTTCTTGGTGTCGACGGCCACTTACGGTCCGGCACTTACTTGTTGATTGTCACCATCTTGATGGTGTTCGTCGCCGGTTCCATCTTCCGCATGACATTGCGCATCAGTTGGGCGATAAGTCTGTCCTCCTGTCCGGTGTTTTTCAATTTTTGCAGGAGGTACAGATGTATGACAAGATTTAGATTAGGGGTTTGAATAGCATCTCTGTAATGTGTGGTGCAGTGGCAACCCGGACCACTGCACTGTGACTGAGGTTGGCGCTAATGACCAAGTTGTCGACGCGCCATTAAGCCTCAATCCCCCCCCCCCTCACTCTTGCACATGTACGGCCACCTGTAACTTAAAATGGAGGTCGAGGACGAGAAATTCAAAAAAAAATCTGCAGATTTTAATAAATTTGAGTAAAAAAGCTTTTTGTCTGGAAAATTCGTGAAATCTGTAGATACACAGACTTATCTGGGGGAATGGCAACACTGGTTTTATTTATATACATATATCTGTGCACCGGTCTGGTTTTTATTTTTATACGTCACCATCGTTCATTCCGCAAATATACAAGTATTCATCGCACAATTCCCCCTTATGTAGGAGGTTACGAGGCTTAGATATTTGCTGAAACACATATTTGCACATCTCTGTGTAGCAAAGGGCACTCGTACTTTAAAACGGAGCCATTTTCGTCGAAATTCAATGTTCCAGATAGTAAGGAAGCCATTCACCGAGCATTCACTCTTACCCATTTCACCTTAAACACCTACTTCCCCTCCCTCCCGACCCTTCAAAATGAACTAAACGTATCCTATTCTCTTGGCGTGATGTTACCCCCAACCTCGCAAATTTCACCCATTTGCCAATCGAAATTTAAACCACACCCCCCCCCCCCCAATCCTCTTCTCCCATGCCGCCCTTCCCGCTTCACCCTTTTGTCTTAACACCCACAGTGGCTGCAAGTAAGAAAAAAAAAAAAAAGGTGCTAGAAAATGGATCGCAGTCGGCCGCCGCCTCCTATATAGTGACGAGAGAACGAAAACGAACGGCGCAAACGGTTAACCCCCTCCCAAAATTACGGATTATCTCGAAGGCGTCGTTGGCAAGATGCAAATTTCAAAGCTACGACAGCATTTTTGGTGCGGCCCATTACCAACCGACCGTGCTGGGATAGTAAGGTTCCCTGAAATGGGATGGGTGTGGAACAAATGCACACCCAAAACCCATATCCGACACCCACACCCTCTCTTCCCCCTCGCCCAACCTGCACCCCGTTTGCTACTAGTGTTTTTTTTTTCTTCTTCATTCCTCGTCTTTTTTTTTCCACCCTCCCTCCCACGCTTCTCTTCTGTATCGTCTTTGCTCGATTTACGGGGGATCCTCGAGCATTTCGTCCCCCGCAACGCCACCCACCGCGCGTGAATGATGACTCCCGGAGCTGCCATCTAGCGGCTCCGTCTCCCTCTATCTATCCATCCATCTATCTATCTATCTCACTCTCATTCACTCCCACTTTCACTCTGTCTAACCGTTGTGCTACATCCAACTCAATATCACTGGAGCCGTAACAGCCGCTGCTTCGAGGCCCCCGGAACAGAACAACCAAGACCGTGCCAAACCCCGCACCCACCCCTCCCCTCCCCAAATCCTCGCGTCTCAACCCCCCCCCCCCCCCCCCCCTAGCCCCAACCCACTACACCTCCCCCCCCCCATCTTCTCAACCAAATCAATACGAGGCCTCCAAATTAAACAAGCATCGCCTTGCTACACAAGAAGCAAATGAAGAAGGGAGCGGTGGGGCTAGGGAATAGTTTAGAGCTATGCGCGCCAACAATAGGGAAGAAAGGTGTTTGCGCCCTGGATTAAAACGTCGCTTCTGCATGGCGAATTCCCACACAACGAAGCGACCATTTCGTGCATTTTTTTTTTTTTTTCGTCAACTCCTTCTTTTCTTCTTATTTTTTTCTTCTTTAATGCTGTGGTCGATAAGCGTTAATAAAACGTTAATGAAAAAATATTAACGTTTCATAGCCCCCTCAGCTTAGAAACAAACCAAGTCAACGTGCATAACCGAAAACAAACAAGAAGAAACGCCAAACTTGCTTGTATTTATTTATTAAACGTCTACGCATCATTTTAGGCTCACGAAGCTGCACTGTGTTAACAAGATGATATCGCCAAAAAAAAAAAAAAATGATGTTTGAACTGGGTTTGGAGATTGATCCTATAAATGGACTCTTTTGCTGTGCCTGTTTGGTGGTTATTAAAAATATTAAATTAAGGTCTCAACGTATTTGTTTTACCTGTGTACCGTATTGATGGCCAAATAAGGAGGGACAGATATATGATGAGATCTAGATTTGGGGTTTGTTTAACATCTCTGTGATGTGTGGCGCAGTCGCAACCCGGATCACTGCACTGTGACTAAGGTTGGCGCTAATGATCTAGCTATCGACGCGCCATTAAACCTCAACCCCCATTCCCCTCACAAAAAAAGTCCGACTCTGTCTAAGTTTGGGCACAAATAACCTATGCATTGAGAAGCCCTTCCCTTCATATTTTTTCTTCCTTCCGTACTTAATGCATAAGTACTACATAATTAATTAATACTAAATTAATGAATACACCAAGGCATTAATTACTACATTCTACGTAATTGATGAAGTATACTTGAAGAGAAGCGGAAGCTAGTGAATTCTAAGCGGAAATTTTTACAATCCGGAAATTCCTAGTATCTTTTACATGCCGTAATCCACACGAGCACGAGGCACCACAGAGCCCTTCTTTTACCCAAAATGATAAGGGTGAGCTGAGGCCAGGTAGAGTCGTGCTAACAGTTTGGCTGTCTTGACCCCCAGAAGGGTGGTGGTGGGGAGTGTAGGTATAGGGTGTCTTTTTATTAAAATTGTAATGCACTCAAATTAATTATAATTTGTGTGCTACATTCTTACTAGTCTCTGTGCTTGATACTGTACACCACATCGAGCAATTACTTTGCAGTGGATTTTGGTTTTGTAAAACTGGAATAAAAAAGAAAAGAAAAAACTAATGTAATTTGTAAAACTGCTTCTTCACAAATTTGTACATAGCGAGACTCAGTGCAGATAAAGTGGATTCGTTTTGCAAAATTAACGCCTAACATTCTGGAGTAAGCCGATGATGAATGAATGGCTAGCGAAATGGCTGAACGGCTGACGAAATGGCTGAATGACTGACGAAATGGCTGAAGGACTGGCTGAATGGCTGACGAAATAGCTGAATGGCTGACGAAATGGTCGAATGGCTGAAGAAATGGCTGAATGAGTGGCTGACGAAATGGCTGAGTGGCTGACGAAATGGCTGAATGATTGGCTGAATGGCTGACGAAATGGCTGAATGGCTGACGAAATGGTCGAATGGCTGACGAAATGGCTGAATGACTGGCTGAGTGGCTGACGAAATGGCTGAGTGGCTGACGAAATGGCTGAATGGCTGACGAAATGGCTGAATGGCTGACGAAATGGCTGAATGACTGACGAAATGGCTGAATGGCTGACGAAATGTGTGACGAAACAATGCGTCACGCGCGTCACGCCAAGAGCTCAGCCAAACGCTAAATTTTAGCGAGTGTTGCTGGACCGGACTGATGGTTTTGGGAGGTCAGAGGAACTTTGCATTATAGGCTAGGGTTGGTTAGAATACCATATCTCGGTTGGCTTTCTAGTTACTCTCTTCTAGTTCGAGCGACCCGGGTGATGGCTGAACGTCCGTCGTTACCACAGTAACCACCAAGCCACGCAGATAGGGTTCCCACCAAAATACCGAAATAATTTCTCTGAGTTTTCCAGTGCAGTTGCGGTTAATTTTCAGGCTATATACTGTAATTTTGGGAAGGAATTTTTTCCACACAGTTTTCCAGTTTCACATTTTTTTTTTAGGGAACGATCAGTGCAAAAGAGTAGCCCGATGTAATGAACTTGTAGCCGGGTGTCAACACAGAAATATAAGGATACATCTTATTTTACCACAATGTCTTAACGACACGTGTTTAATGCACTTAGCACCAGGCCTACAAGTGTGGTTTCCCCCCCCCCCCTTGAGTTTTCCCAGGTTTTCCAGAGTTTAGTTGAGGAGGTTAGTTTCCAGGCTATTTTTACTGTAATTTTGGGAAGAACATTTTTCTATACAGTTTGCCAGTTTTACATGTTTTTATGGCATGTCACTCAGTGCAAAATAGTAGCCCGATTTAATGAACTTGTCGGTGTTAACACATACGTACAAGGATACGTTTTATTTTACCACAATGTCTTAACAAAATGTGTTTAATGTTCTTGGGACTAGACATAAACGAGTGGCTTTATTTATTTCACTTAGTTTTCCAGGTATTTTTTTTGTGTGTGAAAATTCTTAACCCTCTTTTGCCCATGCCGAACTGGATGATTGGGTCAGTCGCGGGATTCGAACCGGCCTTCACTTGGCTTGAAGACAAGGCTAACCACTCGGCTGTGATTGCTCACTTTGCTCGGGGTCCCCGGGGACTCCCTTCAAAGCTCGCGTTGCGCGTTGGGACTTAGTTATTTGCCGTTCCGTAGCCGTCTACCATTGGGTATTAAAGGGTTACGAATTTCCCGAGTTTTCCATGAGTTTCAAACGTAGTTTAAATTCCCCGAATTTTACAGGTTCTCCAAGTTGGCGGGAACCCTGGCGTTTAATAAAATGCATGTAGTTATGTCATTCCACGGCAACAACAAAAAAACCCACTAAGGGTACAATTTTTCCTGTGGGTCTTGTTGACGAGTCGTTACGATTCAGCAGTGACAATTAAACAGAGAGCCCAGAAAAAAAAAATATTCTGGTTATTTTCCTGCGATTATAACATAAGTGAATGACGCTGCAGGAAACGACTCTCGTGACATAAAATACGACAAAAAAAAATAAAACATAAAGAATAAACTGAAGCACATCACGATTTCATAAAATAAAAGACGAATAAGCTCTATGTGTATAACGCTACACGCAAATACCGTCGAATTGATTTTGTTGGGAAACCACCGACGTGTGGAGTTGGTATAGATTGGTCGCTTTTATCCTGAGGCAACACAGTAACAACAACGAGGATGTCTGCGCATTTTCAGCCATTTCTTGAGGGTAAAAAGAATATCGCCAAAGTTCCTTTTCGGCTCTTGTTTTTTTGGGACGCTGGTGATTCTTTTCCGCGTGTCAGTGCGGAGTTGCTGGCTTACATGTCTTTTTCTTGTATCCGTTCCTTTAGAGTGTTAGGTTTTTTTTTTTAAAGGCTTACATCCATTTTTTTTTTACGCTGAAGCATTTTTTTAACACTACTTCCGTGAAGCGTTGAGACAACATCCCGTGAAATGGAAATTTTGTGGTACATTGTAAGGAATAACAACAGTAGCCCACGAGCTGAATCAGTTAGACACAAATTACCACTTTCGAGAAATAATTTTGGGGAAAAAAATGTCAACGAAGTATTTTGCGCCTTTAACAAGTTACCTATAGGGAATGTCACTATACTGCGTCGTTTGGAAACGAAAACCTTTTTCCTAAATAAACAAAATGATAAATAAATAAATCAGGTAGCCGACGAAAAGGGCTTTTTTTTTTTTAGTTTATAATTTTATTCGGTCTTTAAAATTGCTGTTTTTTGTCACTTAGTTTAATACATAATACGTAGCCTGCAAACAAGCCTTATTCACAACCATTTAAAGCGGTTTTATGATCTTGAAGGTGTTGTTTGCCTGTGACGGCCGTGCGTCCGAAATAATCCTACGAAAATTATGTTAAAAGTTGACGCGAGCTGCCTAAACGGGAGCATATACATATAGGGAAATAAGTTGGCCATTACACAGACATAACTAAAAATCTGTATAACTAAGATCGTAATATTTGTTTGTTTGTGTGTCACCATATCACCGAGATTCCCACTACTAATTCTTAATTCTTTTTGTTTGTGCGTCCAGACGGAATTTCTGCCAAACGGAATTGTCTGTTCGGTATACGTAATGATTCAAACTGTGTTTTCAACAAAGAGGCACAGTACGGATGACGTCATATGTTTTTTTCCAGTCACAATTTTTTCATGCAAACGGGATTTAGGCCTCTAGGTCTCTTAACCCTGAATCTAACCAAATCCAATGAAAGTTTG
>JAHWFP010231433.1:31070-43224 GCA_023313725.1 Lithobius niger
GTAATTCTTTGTAAATCTTTGTAATTTGTAATTTTGTAATTCTTTGTACTCAGTAAATGTGTAATTATTTGTACGTTAGGTTAGTCTTTGTAAGTCTTGATTTTGTAATTCTTTGCAATTCTGTGTAATTCTGTAAATTTCTAATTGTTTACAAGTCTTTGGAAATAAAAAAAAAACCAGGAACTAGAAATTTCCTTCGATTAGGTGTTTTCGGACCATCGCCGAAAGATTTATTGTGCCCCCCCCCCTTCCTGCTACTCACGTCCCGCAAAAAAAAATTTATTTAGAAAGTCAAATTTTTTTTGGTACAACGTTTCAGTAAAAGCAAACAATTTATTAATTTAAAGTATTTGTGCTTATTTTTCCGGTAACCGTGAGGCCCTTTTTCGGCTTGGTCCGGTACTTCAGCGGCCAAAGCACCCCCCTTAACCCGGCCCTGTTTAGGAAGCTTTCAATAATGTCAACGTTTAACAAGTAGAATACGAAGCCAGTCGTAACGAGTACATTCGACAAAGGAGAGTACAACGAAAAATACATTTTGATTCTTGAAGTTAAATGTATCGATTGGGTTGATTGAGTTTTATTTTTCCGTCCTGTTTTTTTAAATTTTTTTCCGGTTTTTCTGTTTCATTTTTGTTCTCTTTCCCAATTACGTGTCAGAGATGGGAATATGACACGTGGGCCAGCGGTCAAATGGGTAAACGTTAACGTTTAAAGAAAGCCAGCAAACGCACATTTATACAGTAAAATGCGACGTTTCGCGTTTGTTCATCCCGTTGTCAAGAAGAAAAAAAATATTTTATAGCATTAGCTACCAGTCACAAGATGCATTTAAAGAATGGTTTCCCATTTTAAAGAAAAGCAAGCCAGAGCAGTAAAAGTTAAAAAGAAAAAAAGTGACGGAAGCCCAGTCAGCTCAAGAGCTGAGTCTGGGACGACCTCTCCCTAACGAAGCAGGGAAGAAGTGATGCGTGGAGTGAAGGGGTTGGCTATTTATGCAGGATGGCCCTGGCGGTAAAAATAAGCAATTCCAGTTTGTGAAGGATTGGTACACATTTCGAAAACTATTTATTTAGGCATCATGTAATTGTGGACTGGTGGTCGTTGTGTTGGGATGCGAAAGGATGCCGAGTTAAGACGTGCATGAATATTATTTTCTTGAAAAATAACTTGGATATTTTAAATATCTGGGGTGTGCCCTGTCTTTATCGGGTGTTGAACAAGCGAGTTGGTTTCATCTTTATATTTAAGGTTGGATTTGTGCAATGAAATATCAAACGGGTCACAATTTCTCCGTGGTTCATGGGTCACTGCCACCATCCACTAACCCACGGTAATAGTTGTGCTTATTCAATTTTTTAACACCTAAAATAATTATTTAAATTTTTGCAGTGTGTTTTTTCCTATACTATCCCGTAAAAATTTTAGATGACTTGGTATATTTTGTCATGATTTGTTTGACTACTACAATGGTTACATATTCAAAGCTTTTTTGAAACTGGACGGAAATGTGACCCATGGCGGGTCACATTTTGATCGTAATTACATGACCCATGAGTCAACAGTCTGGTGGGGGGGGGAGGAGGGGGGTTGAGGTTTAATGTCGCGCCGATGACACTGCAGTAGTCTGGGTTGCGAGGACGTCACACATGACAGAAATGCCTGTATGCCGATCGGCTGGACAGTCGCTGTGATAATCTGTTTGGGAGGTAACAGGTAGCCGAAATACTAAGGTAGAGTGCCATGCAGGTAACCGCCATCTCTTATCTTATTATGTAGGTTACCTGCAAGGTGCTCCAAAGTCAACGAAAGACCGTTTATTTCTTTATTATTTGAGACAATCAGAACAATCTGTTTCACTGTTTTTTGAATAGGAATCTTTTTTTGGGGGTGGGTGGAGGGCTTTGCTTTGTTTAACTGTATTTTGATGTGTTGTAGGAGGGGTTTGGGGTCAAATACGGTTTTTTTTCCCCTGCGATTATTGTGCACCACATTACGAGCCAACGTCTTCGTGGTGAATAGGTTGGATACGGAAATAATAACAATAATACAAAAAGTTGTTGCTTTGCAGCAGCTAGATGGGTGTGACTTTAGGTGCGGAGACCAACTGGACTCTCGCACAAATTGTTTTTTTTTTTATTTTTTTTTTTTAACATTTAAAAATTCTGAAGATGAAAGAAACAACACTTCTGACAACACGAATCAGTACTGCACTAATCTTTTCATCGCGGATTAGTTCAGGCGTAAGTCGATTTCGGGATAATGGTTTCCCCCCCCCCCCTTCCGGTTCTGGACGTTACCAAGAATTTGTGGAAATGCATTCTGTCTTGTTTCCGTCTCGCCATCGCATCTTCTGCTCTCTTTCTCCCTCTCGTTGATAAATGCCTCCCACTTTTTCCCCCCGTCTTCTTTTCGGGTGCAATGACTGAGGATCAGTCAGAGCCACTCGATGGCAGCCTCCATCACAGCTTAATGACGCTCTGGCAGTACCACCGACTTCAAGCTCCCTGTTGCGAGCAAGTCACGAACTCCACTCGCTGGGGGGAAGAAACAAACCAAACCCTTTTAGCCTAGCCTAGACGATAAGGGCAAAAAAAATCCAGGCAACTTTAGCGATCGCAACCGGTGTTCTGTACACTTCCGCCACTTGCACTACTTCAGGAGCCACTTTTTTTCTTATTCACTTTAACTAATTTTTGGACGCTGCGTTTAAAATGGTGAAAACCATTTGTCTGTATCTGGTACCATTCCGTAGAAAAAGGGCTCACCTGTCGGCCACTTCCGGCCACATGTGGGTCATTTCCGCTTCATACTTCTGGTTTTTTTATTCGTTTTAACTAATTTTTTGACGCTTAATCGGATGGTGAAAACAGTTTTTCTCTATCTGGCACCGTTTCATAGATAATGGGCTCACTTGTCGGCCACTTCCGGCCACCTGTGGGCCACTTCCGCTTCATACTTCAGGTTTTTTAAATCGCATTAGCAGATTTTCAAACATAGACTACCCTAAGTCAATTTATAGCACGCATATATGCTGTAAATTGACTCGTCTGTGTTAGAAACTTGCATGTTGAGACAACACACCTCATTTCAAGAGGACTTGTCGCCCAATAAACACCATTTGCAGTTTCTAACACAGACTACCCTAAGTCAATTTACAGCACATTTAAATAATATATAACCGTGAATCATATGCGATTTTAACGGCTATAATTGCACGCGAGCAAGAAACGGCTAGTCCAATATCGAGGGGGTGGAGGGAAACACGATCGCGCAAAACGCGCGCGAGTTTTTCCTTTCAGTCCCGAGATATTGGACTAGCCGTTTCGAGTTCAAGAGCAATTATAGCCGTTAAATCGCCTATAATTCACGGATATGTATTTTAATCTAAGGTGTGACGTCAAGCTATCTTATTGCCTTATTCAAGTTTTTTAAAGACTTGTTCGTAAATTTTATTTGGGAATCATAATGAATTTAAGAATATTTACATGCGACTTACGTAAATTCCTGAACGGAAGTTCCGGGTTGGAAACGTGGTTGGAAGCTTCCTGCGTATTAAGGCCGACTGAAGGGGAGAGACGTTCTTTAATACCGATGTTTGTGTTTAAGGTAACGCTGTATTTTTTTCTACTTTAATAGTTTAAATCAGATGAGTGTATAAAATGCGGTATTCGCATGAGTCTCGTAGGTTTTTAGGTGTATTTCGAAGTGTCAGTAGCCTAGTTTTCGTACCGTCGGAACGAAAGGCTGCCGGTTTGGGCCATTCCTCGTGGGTGGGGACCTAGCATAGCACGTGAGTTTTTTTTTTTCGTGTTAGGCTAGAAAGAAAAATGTCGCAATTATAAATGTGCCTGTTTATGCTGGTTGCAATGTGGTGTGTGCTGGTTGAATTTATGTTGTGTACGGTAACTTTGCAAAGTCGAGTCATATGTCACATGGTGGAGCAGGGGTTGTGCAGACCCCTGTAGAAAGTGTTAGATTATCAAAAAAGTGTGGGTTATCAAAATTAACCCACTGTGACGTGTGTGGGTTTTCGCATTAACCGTATATAACGACTACACTTTTAGCATGGGGATGTGATAGCGTGACGTCCCCACCGTGCATTAAATGCTGTAAACTAACTCCGCCTGTTTTAGAAACTGATGCATGTAGAGATAACACACCACATTTCAGGAGGTGTCACCCAATAAACGGCATTTCAGAGTTTTTTAACACAGACTTTCCTAAGTCAATTTATAGCATATATAAAATTATATGCTGTAATTATTGACCCCGTCTATGTTAGACACTGATGAATGCAGAGGCAGCCCTACAGTTTGAAGAGAACTATTATTCAAAAAACACAATTTACAAGGGAGCCAATTATAATCCAGATTGATGTTTGGACTAGCCCGCAACCAGATCATTACCGCAACCAACATATTGCACTGGTGTTTGTGTTTGGGAATTCCTTTCCCGGGGGGGGGAGGGGGCGATCAAGCCTCCTCCCTTTCACTTCCAAACGGATCTTCACCCCTTTAAGGACGTCAAATAAGCCGACGCCACATGACACGCTCAGAACTCTGCTATTTGGGCAATGCTTAATGAGAAGGCTTCGTGGACACCTTGCCAAGCCAGCTGAGGCCCATGGAAATCACCCCCCCCCCCCTTACCTCACTCAACCCACCCGCCACCCGGAAGGAAGGCTGTATCGTGGTGTCGTAATGGATGTCGAGCACACTCCTACGGCGCTCTGCCCTCCTCATTCCGGGACCTAATTAGGCGCAATCCCCGTCCAGCACAACATGTTGGTTGCCATGTTGCCTTTGTTCGCAGTGCGGCGCAACCTGGGGATCAGGGGCGATTAGCCCGTCCTTGCAACCCTATGGCACCTTAAAAAAAAATGTGGCTCTTCTATCTCTTTCTCTCTCTACCTCACAAGCGACGAACGGACTGTTTAGCCGTGAATGAGGATGCCGACCCTTTTTCGAAGGGTATAGTGTTCGGACGTTCAAAAAGTTGAATGGCAACTCCGTCCGCTAACGATCCACCAATTTGGGAAACCGTATGGAAACGTTAATAAGCCAACTGTGCACATCTTCAAAGGTTACCGCCAAGTGCGCTAAAAGAGAATAAAATATGGCAAAACATGGTGGGATGGTGGTTAGTGGTTGTGGTTCCTGCTTGATTTGACATGCAAAAACGTTGTAAAATGTTAAAAAAATGCATTCCTAAAACGAAAATCGAGTCACTACATTAAAATAAAAAACACTAGCGCCAATGTCATCGTCACACCGGGCTGGAACACCAACACAAGAGTCTTTAGTATGTGCATTATTAAAAATCTCCTGTATAAAAATAAACTCAAACCAATTTCAAACTGCAGGACGTCAATTGGAATTTTTTCATATACATAAAAAAAATTATCAAATCTAGTAATCTAAAAATACCTACACGTATATAATTAGGAACTCACGTTTTAAAAACGCCACGCAATCCAAAGAGCAGAAACTAAGCAACAAAAATCTAAAACCAAAAAAAGAATCTAAAAAAAATAAAAGAATCTATGCAAATGTTTCTCCTGGATGTGAAAGAAAAATGAGGGTAACATTTACTTCATGTTGGGAGTAGGGGAGGGGGAGGTGTATTTGTAATAACTTATGCATACTAATACAATCTTGCTGTTATTCCTCTCAAGTGTTACGAAGTTCACATTTAGTGGACGTTCACACTGCTGGAGTGTGTCCAGCGCCGTTTCACGGCATCCCTTCCGGGTTTTCGAACTTTAACTTTTCCATCTCGTCTCAAAAGCCTTGGACTTGACCCGCTGGAACTTCGTCGTCTTAAGGCAGACCTTATCCTTGTGTTTACTGTCTTATGGGGTTTTCTTCCAGTTGATGTACCTTTCTTCGAGCTTTCACGGGAAATACGTACAAGGGGTCGCTGTTATAAATTGGTGAAACCAGTTCACTTCTGGACGTTCGCGCATCTTGTTTTACAGTGAGGGTTGTCACACCATGGAATTCTCTACCTTCTCAGCTGGTCTGAGTCCATTCTTGCCCTTCGGACGGTATCTGGACAGGGTGGACTTACCCCTTTTCTGAAGAGATCACAAACTATTTTAGTGGATAAATTCAAATAATCTGTTCTTTAAACTTGGGAACAGCTTCAGTGGCCCCGGCCCTGCAGTCTCCTTTCACACTAGAATGGGTGTGATGAACCAACATTACGTTACATTACAGTACAAACTGAATAAAAAGAGGACAAAAATTCATACTCATCCAAAACAAAACTAACTTTCACCATCAGTGAAGATGGAACAGGCAATTTCGCAGTTAAGGCTTATGTAAACGATAATGCCTGAAAACCGTAGGCCATTCCTAAAACAATGGACAAGGGCGCGCATTCGTTTAGCATGGCCTAAGATTGAGGACTTCATCTGGCTAAATATCCCGGTCGCCATAGCAAATGCACAGGAGATTGTGATTGGTAATATTGGTTGGTTGGTTTCTTCATGGAGCTAAACCCCCACGGGCATGTGAAGAATGGTCGTACAATAAACTAAGCCGTGTCAATTTGGCTAATTGAACGGCTAATTGGCAATGGTGAATTTGAAAATTATCAATATGAAAATTTATAGATATAAAATTCCTCCAGAAAAAGGAGGGCACAGGTGAAGATAAGACGATGCAACCTTTTCTACGTTCACAGTCCGATGAAAGTTGATAGCCACCCAAAACCAAAACTGGTGTGAAAGCCGCCAAATTTCAAGAAAGAATCAGCCTTTGAAGGTTGTGATATCCTTCAACTAGGGAAAGGCCGCCAAGGTTAATCCTATTAATCACACTTAATCACACCGAATAATACTTTGGACGTTAAATGAAAACTTGAAAATTGCTACCGCGAGTAGCAATGTTCTAGTTTTTATTTAACTTTTGAACTATTAGTCGGTGCGATTAACTTGGCTAATAGAATTAACCTTGGCGGCCTTTCCATGGATATCACTACCTTCAAAAGCAGATCCTTTTTGGAAACTTGGCGGCTTTTTACACCAGTCTTGGTTTTGGGTGGATTGGTTTATTCATGGAGCTAAACCACCACGGGTTATCCGCCCCTAACCATACAGCTGACATACACTACTACAACAAGCCCTACACTAATATAAAACAAGAAACACTAAAACACAAAAATAAAAGTTACGCAAATCTACCGAACTGCACACAAAACGCCACAACAGCTTTCAAGTTCCTGTGATTAGGCGTCACCGTGTGTGGACTCACTCCCGAGAGGTCCGACAAGGAGACGCAAGGAAGCAACCTAACTCGCACCGGATCGAACAATACTCAATCAAACCGAAAATGTTTCACTGTTTCATCCGCATTACCACAGACACACTCCGAGAAACACCAACTCCTGGTAAAGTGAACATCCGTGCAACAATGTCAATCATGGCGTACCAGAAGTATACTGGCAGGAAAACTAAAACAAATTTGACGTTGCTGGGTGAATGGGTAATTTCTCATTTCCCGTGTTTGCCGAAGGAGAATTTTGGAATTAAGTAACAATGCTTAAACAATACCCGTTTAAAATACGTTTCAAGAAGAATCCTGTAGTTACGAGGTTTTCGTTTTTATCTGATGGGGCAGTTTCTTATTTTCCTTTGTTTGCCGAAGGGGCATTTCAGATTTGAGCAGGAATGAACTGAAGCATGCAATTTAATCGTTACGCGCACACCACCGCCTGGGAGTAGCATGTTACCAGTAGCAATATTCGAAAATCACTGTCAAATAGAGTAGCACTACAGCTGCAACGTCATGTACAGAACCAACGATGTTTCTTCGTTGATATATTCCAATTGTTTGAAAAGTGTGGTCCATTCGTCCGAGAATGGCCTACACTTTGCGGCAACAATGCAAAAAGCATTGTCAGATTATTGTTTCATGCGAGCCATCCACTCTTAAAAGCTGGTATTCACTTGTGATAGCACACTACCAGGTCTTCGACAAATCCATCGAAATTAGTGCAGTCTTTGCCATCAGACCATATGTCCTAATCTCCTAATCTCTTATGTCCTAATCTCTTAAAACCACAAATGTACGGGATGGCCTTAGCACTTCCAATGTCCAGCTGGAAGGTGTCATGAATACTAGGTAAATTCTGAACCATCAGAATATGAAAAAGCCCCGGGTTATCGTTTCCATCATTGACAACGGTGAAAAGAGGGGGGGGGGGATTGAGGCTTAATGGCGCGTCGACAACTTGGTCATTAGCGCCAACCTCAGTCACAGTGCAGTGGTCCGGGTTGCCACTGCACCACACATTACAGAGATGTTATTCAAACCCCCGGTGAAAAGAGAAACATCACTTGTCGTCTTCAGTGAATTACTGGTTTGAAATTGCTTTCGTACATCATCAAATTTACTTTTTTTTTAATTTCGATTCCGACTATTAAAAACTTTGGTTATTTTGCAGTTCAATCAGCACTCAGATTTGACGGTCTTGGACCGCTTCGACTTTTACATCGTATTCCTCTATAATGTCGGCTAAGAATGCCCTAAGGGTAGGATTTACTAAGTCTCGCTTCCTTATAGGTGACTTATTAGACAATGCGGACCGTAACTTTACGGCACAAAGAACTGAAAACAATTTATATGAGTTCTTTATACCGGTACTGGAAAAAACGATAACCAAGAAGTGCATGCAGTAGGACAAATTCGGGAGATGGAGTCCACCGACATGGCCAAATAACTCACCGTGCATATAAAATGGCAACAAGCATTTAATTATCGGCACCAACAGCATATTCGAAGCAGCACACAGGTGAACAAGGCACTTAGTATGCTGTTTGTGCCGAAAATTAAATCCGTGTGACTATTTTATATGACCAGTGAGTTTTTTGGCACTGTCAGTGGGCACTATCTCCAGAAGTTCTTTGTACTACTGGTAATTAGCGGTTTTTGATTTTTTTCGTATACGAAAATTTGTTGCATCTGTATTTTTAATCTTATTCGCCATATTTCCTACTCGGCATTTTTTTTAAACATCATTGAAAGCTCACCTCTGTACGAACTAGCCGAGTCATTAGCTGCTCAATTTGCCTACAGGTTTCCACTGACCGTACCAGTTGAAGCTAGACAATGCATAAAAAGCAAAAAATTGCTACAAAAGCATTTGTCACAAACATTTGTATCAACACAGAACTAAAGCAATTTGGAGCTAATTTTAATCTTCACAACGCCTATTTTTTCCCCTTCGGTGTGGCACACAGAATTAGTGAATATGGACTATCAAGTGGTCCACACTTGACACTGGAGACACTGAAGTGAGAAAAGAGCGTGACGATCATTTGTCAGTATCTTCTCTTTTTAAATTTCCGTTTGTCGGGCCTATTTTCAAAGAGAGGGGCTCCAAACCTAACCTAACCTAACCGTTATCAATGCAAGAATAAAGGAAACCACCTAAAATTGTTTTGTTAGGAAATACTTTACAAAAATGCCCTTACCACCTGGGTAGTACTTTTTATAATTCCTTGTCCACTGAAATTAAACGTATTGATGTAATGTCATCATTTAAAAAACATTTGTGCAGATACTGGTTACTTGATGCAAACCCAGTTAATTTACAAAATATGTTCAGTATCGTGACTTAACGTTTAATTTTATTGAAATTTAAATTATTTGCATCATTTCTTAAAAAAAACTTTTGCATTCCTCATTTCTTTTGGCAAAGTACGACTGTGCGTTACTGTTTTCTTTGGATTGATCATGTATTTTTTCTCCCTTATCTTTGTAATTTTAGCTTAATGCTTTTTACAATTATATATATGTATATATATATAATTTTTTAATGCTTTCTCACATATATTCCTGTTTTTGAATGTTGAAATTTTTTTTCCTTAGTGTTTATAAGTTTGTTTTGCATTTTGGTGCGCCTCTATTCCGCACGCAGGCATCTGATCTTGCAGTGTCTGAGTATCTTCACATGGCCGCGTAAGTATGGCTCAGCGGTAGACCTCGGCCTATGGTTCCAAAGGTCCTGGGTTCGATTTCCCGCTCAGGCAGTCTGACATATAGTCTAAAAGGCAACGTAAATAGGTTTGCACCTGTATTTAGTTATTTATTGTGAGCCTTTGGCTTTTCCCGTCTTTAACCAAACTCCAAACGTGCGAAAGCTCTTTCCAAAACCAGCTTTAATATCACTAAGGGGAAAAAAACGTCTATCCCAGGATATTGACCACATATGTATACGTTCAGGTGAGGGGAAGCCACAAAGCCACCTTACAGTGAGCTCAAGCTTTTATTTCAAAGTGCTTCTTCTCCTAGCACTTTGTTTATAAAGAATCATTGGCTAAACAAATAAAAAATATATATATCCTGGTGTATGAGGTAAAGCACTAGGATATATTTGACCTTCAGGAAAAAATTGAATGAAAATCCCCCATCTCACTTCGAGTTGGTGCATTGTACTCCGACGGTTGCCTTCCTTCCGAATGCACTCGATACAAAATGTAGGTATAAATCTGTTTACTTTCTGCCCTTGTCTTTCTGCACGATACAGGATTTGCGCATGACACCACGGCAAGGGAGACGCAGGAAGCAACTCCAATATCGTGCTTCCCTCGTGCGCCGCCAGAGCGGCTTAGCTCCAGAACTGCTTCGGCTAGACTAGCGTCCCCCCCCCCTCCTTCCTCCTCCCTCCGCAAACATCTAAGCCACCACCAACGCTCACCAACCGCGCCAGGAGAAAGAGGCTGAAGCAGCAGCAACAACACGCAAGCGCGGGAAAAGAGAAAGATGACGATTGGCTGGTTGGCTGTCTCATTCCCATGGGTCTTAACTGGACTGCGGTTAGACGGGCTATCTTCTCTCTCTTAATCACAGTTAGCAACGTTAAGTACATAATTAACTGGTACGTCATTCTTGTTTGGCTTCTAAGCGACATCAAATATTTGTTTACCATAAAGTAATTACTTTAAATTTTGGTCTTAATTCGCAGAAATTCTGCACGGCAAATACAAATTAATAGTTCCTTGCGTTTATTATGCTGTGTGAGTGCCAGGAACGAACGGACTGGCCGCAGCCAGAAAAGAAGCATTTGAACACGTTTAAGACTGACTTATTGGAGCGTTGAAGGGTCATCCCTACCCGCCTAACATTTATTAATCCAGTAAGTAATATCAAGGCCTTAAAAATACGTATACGTTTGTAGGACGTTGAGAGTGCCCATGCTGTAAGTGTTGCTTTGTAGGCCACAGCTTGTCACTAAAGCCCAAACTAAACTTACGCGAGACCAGCCAGCTAGCGAGTATAGCGAGACCAAAGCTGCAAAGCGTGGCCTAGCGCAGCAAACTCCATATAGGCGATACGCGAGCTACAACGTCTCGCCAAGGCAAGCGAGGCCGTCTCGCGCCCTTCTACTCGGCCCAGAATCTTTCGGCTAGCGAGGCCACCTCGCTCGGCTCGCTCTGCTGGCAGCCAATCAGGAAGAGGGAGTTGATGACGTTTCAGGCAAGATGGCGCCATAAACAAGCCGTTGCGTATCCCTGTACTCGATCGGTTCGTCACTCAGTTTGGCTAAATATTTTAAATGTTAGACAAACAAAATGAATCGGCACTTAGATAGGAATGCATTTAATAATCGGGGCCATGAAATGGCAAGGCAGACTAGGTTCAAATCGCGCTATTGTTCGTCTCCGATCAAAACAGGCCACAGGCCGCAGAGCTAAATCACCGCTAGAAACGATCGTTCATTACTCACAAAAGTTGGGAAACTTGCGTTCGTTATGAAAAACTAGAGAATGATCCACTGATTCCGAAAATGCTATTGTATGAATCTGAAAGTCTTGCAGTAATTAGCTATGAGCAAAAATATGCATTCATTTTAGAGCCACAAAGAGCCAATCAGAGTCACGCTAGTGCGCTGCAGTGTAGCCAAGTGGCTTGAATGCTCGCTTGAATGGAATTTGAGGAGCGAGTAGCGAGAGCTCGCCGGGAGGGTCGGCGAGGAAAACGGCACGCTAGTCCGTGTAGCGTGGCTAGCTTGCTTGCTGGTCTCGTGTAAATGGAGTTGGGGCTTACGTCGTCCGGGAGGGAAGCTGTGTATCTAGCCTTCCTGGCTCCAATGGCTTGAAAAGGTATAAGCCTTCCTTGCTTCAAGGGAGGAGGGGGGGGGGGGG
>JAHWFP010231433.1:44340-100472 GCA_023313725.1 Lithobius niger
GGCCGGGTATCATTGTCAATGTTTCTTATAAAATAATAAAATAATGCATTGTAGTTTAAAGCTTGGCCAAAGCCAATTGTCAATCTTAATAAAAATAATAATAATAATAATAATAAAATTTCTTGCAATGAATGCAAAAGTCGACTGGTGTCTGCTAATACCCAGCTGACACAATAAAAATTTCCCGAAGCGATATTTTTAACACTAAAATGATCACTTAAAAAAAATGTACAACTGTGTATGCGTTTGTGTATTTAATTATTTAAAAACACTTTAAATATTTAGATAAATTTATAGTTTTCAACCCCCGTTTAAACCCGTTTACACTCTTTGCTTCAATCAGTTCAAACGTGTGTGTAAGTACGAGAGCAGAGCGCAACTTATAACAAACATCAAACTGCAAAATGTTGGTTGGTTGGTTGACTGCAGTCCTACATTCTGGGTTGAGGCCAACCTACATATCTGTTTGGGATGCAAAACGGAAAATCGTTTGAAACCCCAATAGATATTGCTGATATCGGATTTGGTCCCGAACGAAATATTAATTTTAATGGCTAATTGCTTGCTTTGCCCATTTTTTTTTTTATCGATGTACTTAATTTTTTTTTTACTCACAAAAACTTTATTTTTTAATTCGAAACTTTACCGTCCCTTGAGACATCAACGGCCTTGGAGACTATCAAATCGACTCCTAAAACCATGTCGACGGACAGCAAGTTGTTAAATTTTATTTGTACAGTTATAGGGTCGATTTTGCAACAACGGACCGGTGCACGCGATTTTAAGCGCCCTTTTGGTGGAGCAACGTCCGAGGGGGTGGGAATAGTCCGAGGCGAGCGTGTTCCACATCTTGAAAAGCAAGCATTAAATCGCTATACATATCCATATCCATATACATATACATATACATATACATATACATATTGTCGTGCACAGACCACCAATAGGGCTGGGGCAACTTTTGTAAAAGGGAACGCTGAGGTTTTTTTTTTTCTGGGGGACTTTTTTTTTTTTTACTCGTCAGTCTTAATTTTTACCCTTTTGTAAGTTTGTTTCTCTTTTTTTTTTTATCGTTTTATGCCCCTTTCCTGGCCTTCCCTTTTTGTCCATTTTAGGAAACGAAACGAAAAAACCGGCAACCGGCGTTTACAGAGGGAAATTGAAAGACATCAAGGAAAAAATTTACAATTTACCAAAACAGGCTTCGAACCCACTGCAGCAAGTTCTTTAAATTTTCGCTGATAGACGATCACCAGCTTCTTCTTCAGAAAAACATCACTACACTCTGAAGTTCACATCACCGTATAACGAATTGGATTCCTTTTTCGTTACCGTGATGTGAACTTGAGAATGTGACGTTTTTCTGAATAAGAAGGTGATCGTCTATCACCGAAAATTTAAAGAACTTCCTGCTGTGGGTTCGAAGTGCGTGGTAAAGTGTACATTTTCCCCGTGATCCTTTTTTAGGCATCTAGGCTTTTTCTCTGGCTACAGCGTCAGCGTTTATCGGTTCAGAAAACCAAAATAGAGCTTATTTTTGTTACAAAAAGGGCAAAAAAGGCCTTTTTTTCCTGAAAAGGGCAGAGGCAATGTCCCCCTACCCCCCTGCTGTGCGCTCCGCTGCATACACATTTATCTACGTATACACATCCATACGCCTATTTTTTCAAAATGTGTGCCATTAACTGTCTTATGTCCATACTTTCGTTTCCTGTAGCAGCGACAAACGGAAACACCTTTGTCGGATGAAGTGAGAAGTTTTCGTTACCCTGTTTTCCGAAAGTTCGAACAACAATCGAGAAAAAATGCTTTAAGGCAATGTGCTTTGATATGGCATTACAACGTTCCTACTAGTGTAATAATCCACCCAAAACTGGTATTAGATAAGCTGCCCAGATTCCAAAGAGGGTCGGCCTTTGAAAGTAGTGATATCATTCAACCAGAGAAAGGCCGCCAAGGTTAATCCTATTAGCCAAGTTATTTGTACCGACTAATAGTTCGAAAGTTAAATGAAAACTAGAACATTGCTACTGGCGATAGCAATCTTCAAGTTTTCACTTAGCGTCCATTTCATTTAACGTCCATTTCATTTAACGTCATTTACTGCTTTCCTTACTTTTTCTTACTCTCTTCTTTTTCTTTTCAGTTTTTTTTAAAGGATGCTACAAATTCTTTGAATACGGGAAATATTTTCACTACTTTTACCATTGTATTGATCCGGGAGTTGCATCCCAATTGATTTCTACATGCTTCAGAAATTACAGGAATATCGTTCCCTTTCATTATATCACGAGAGACCGTGAGAGATTATAGGAATATCGTTCCCTTACGTTATATCTCAAGAGTGACTTTAAGTAAACTTAGATAAGCCTTATCCATATTTCTTTTTCACATGACTGTGAGTGGTACTATAATTTAGATGGGACGTCGAATGTTGCTCCGGTACATTTATCTTCAGTCCACGTTTCTGTGGCTAATTAATTTTATTTACTTGTGGTGAATCAAGAAAGCTTCCCTATAAAATAAATGTGTTCACATTTACCTGAAATAATGAGACTCAAATCCATAATGCACTCAAGACAATTTCTCGGTAGATCAAAGGCCTCTAAAACTTTAACACATTATGAGGGAATTAGCAGGGTCCAGCTCCACCTACCTCGAATCTTGACACCTGAAACGCAGGCAAAACGCAAAGGAGACAGCAAGCTTAAGAATATGCGAAAGAGGACGGGTTTCCTCTGTATGTTAGGAGAGTTGGCATACGATGGAATTGAGTTGCACAAGAATTCTTCCCCTAAAACTGGATGATCAGGACTTAGCTGATGTAATGTCAAATGGACGTCGTTTGCATCGCAGAGTTTGTCCTCCATAGCAAAGGCTCACACCAGTGCCACAACTACGCTTTTCCAAGGAGGGGTGCAAGGAGGAAATTGCGGGCCCTACCCAATGACTAAAACAATTCTAGGATCAAAATTGCCCCATCCCTATAAAACAGTTTTTGGGTCACTGTGATTTTGGCCTTTGTCGGCTCCCTGTCTCATGAATTTTGGGTCCCCTGCATTCTGGTTCGCGCCGCAACTTCTCTGCTACACCAGTTGGCAAACGATGTAACATTTTACATTACATCAGCTAAGTTCTGATAATCCAGTTTTAGGGGAAGAATTCTTCTGCAACTTAATGCCATCGTATGCCAACTCTCCTATAACATACAGAGGAAATCCGTCCTCTTTCGCATATTTTTAAGCTTGCTGTCTCCTTTGCGTTTTGCTGCGTTGCAGATGTCAAGATTCGAGGTAGACGGATCTGGACCCTGCTAATTCCCTCATAATGTGTTAAAGTTTTAGAGGCCTCTGATCTACCGAGAAATTGTCTTGAGTGCATTGTAGTAACACTAACGGGAAAACACTATCGGACATGTAGACCTTTCCTTTGGATATGTGAAGCAACAGGGTCCCCCGAACTGGTAAATAAACATACTCTTCACTGTGTGTGTGTGATTTGTAATGTCCTGGTCGCCCTGCAAATACTCTTCCTTCATACAAGAACGAAGTTGAGTGATGCCAAATTCTTCCGGGTCAAGTGTTGCTGCAAGTTTATGAGAAATTTGCGGTGAAACAAACCTGCGAGGCTCAGCAATTTAGTAACAGCCCTAACCTGATCTAACCTAACCCACGCAGGTGAACGTTGTGTACGGTCGTGAAACATTTTTCTTGACAAACCCTAGCGCAGTTATTGTATGGGTGAAGATGGACCTTGTATATACCGGTGGGCCCTAAAACTTTATGTTTCCACTAGGGGATAACCCGGATTTAGGGCTGAAACGCAATGCTGTATCTGCATTTGTAGTTTGATTTCTTTCAATATCTGAAAAAAAATCTGACATAAAACAACCTGTAATATCATTGCAGGGAAGACTAAGAGTATCTACTAAGAGAAGTTCTGATGCTACTGGTGCATTCTCTGTAGACAAGTCTATGGTTAAGTCAAGGATAACGTATGACTTTTCAACAGTACGTGTCTCGGAAGGAAATAATGTCATTCGTTTGGCAAAGCACTTTTATGTCCTTGTTGTCCTTTTTGTCGTCCACGACCACATCTCTATCGCGTACGGTATTTTTCTTTGCTTTTCTCTTCTCTTTTCTCGGTTTTCCGTTTTTCTCCAGTCGGTCGGTCGTGCGGTAACTGCCTTTTCCTTTCGCCTCAGCGCCTTCCCTGTTGTTCCGCTTCCTCTTTCCTGTAACACAGCTTCCTGCTTCTCTTTTATAACTTTTACCAAACGTGATGGTTTCGGTTTCTCGCGCCGCTAGGCGTCGTCATCGTCGTCCTCGTCGTCGTTGTCGTAGTGTCGCCATCGACGTGACGTCGCGTGTTTTTCTCGCCACCCGGCAAAGCAGCAATAGGCGGCAATGCAAGCGGGGCAATGGCGGTGGAGTCGAGCGGCGCCATATTTTTCGCTCGACAGGAAGTTGGGTTAACACTGACAACGCGGCAATTTAGATCCGCAACTAGGCATTTGGATGCAAACGGCACCATGCCCGCGGGGCCCTAACGGCCGACCATTCGTCTTGACAGCAGCGGGCGACGCCAGAGGCTTAGGCTTATTCTCCCCCCAGGCAACGAGTTTGAAGGGGAAAATCGTGCTGAGAGGAGTGGAGGCCAAGAAAAAGAGAAAGAGGAACATGAACCTGGAACGGAGCGGTAAAAGAGGGGGAATGACTGCACGCTCGGGGGTTAGGACCAACAGCGTATGAGAGGGAAAAAAGAGGAGGATTCCGCAAGAATCACATGGTTCTTGAAGAGGATCTTTAGGACACTAACTACCACGTGGCGTGACGTTGTGGTGTTAAGGTACTCCAGGCTCTCTGCGGACCTGAAATGATGGGCGGTCGGTGCTCTCGCGGTGAGCCGGCGCAATACATAACGACGTCACGGCATGAACGCCGGTAACGCCTGCTGGGAGAGTCGACGAGCAAAAAATATTAGGATCAGCCCAAATTCAATTTGGAATATAAAAAAAAAAGGGTTGAATTCTCCAACGTGGTCAGTCAAACTCCATTTAAGGTTTGGTTAAAGAAATGAGGAAGGTCTTGCAAGGTACTAACTGAATAAAAAATTAAACAATAGATTTACGTAATATTAGTGCTTTTCTTTTTTTTTAGATTCAAGCTATTGAACGGCAACTTGAAACTTGTATTCCAAAAGCTTTTCAATAAAAATCAGTGCAGTGGTAAAAAAGTACAATTCGTTTAAATTAGAATAGATAGAATAGACAGTGTTGGCCAGTCAGCTAAGAGCCTGTTGAATGCTCAAGCAGCAGATGTTAAGTGGCCCGCCATCGTGTCAGTTGTTTTTTACCGCAGGAGGGAGGGAACCGGAGTATCCGGGAGAAACCGGAGTACAACGGGCAGGAAACAACAGGAGAAAAACCCATACACTTCCCTTCACCGGGATCTAAACCGGGTCAGTAGATATCGAGATGTACAACCGGGACCACGCCGCCTATTGAATCTGACGTCCCAGTGCTTGCGGCACTAATTATGCTAAGAGTAGTGGTAAAGGTGTAAAGCAACTAAGATTAAGTATCAAATTATTTTTGTTTTCTTACCTTGGCTTGGAAGAGCTTGGAACCGAAGAAAGGCCATTTCCGTGCGCACGTGAGGTAGGTACGGACGCAGTCGAGCAAACTCCGTCCGCGGTGGCCTTGCCACTTTTCCGTCACGGCATCCGTTAGCTGCCTGCAAATACACAAACACACTTGTTTAAAAAAATGCTGACCACGCTACTACACTAATTCGTCCTTATAAAACAAGAATTTGGCAGCTCGAAAACTGCCCAAATTGAGTTATAATTCTTCTTCTTACATGGAAGCAAATAATCCGTAAGTAAGAGGCATCGCAAATAGCCACCTCAAGAATTAGTAACTATAGGAGTTGCTCTTTTTTTTAACTGAACTGTTGTAACTGAACAGTAGTTCCATTTTCATAAACTAGTGTTTAATTATGTTATAACTAAGAAGCAGATAAGTAGAACGGAGTTACTGAGTAACTGCACACTAGTTTATGAAAATAGATCTAAGTTAATGTCAGTAGAACTGATGTCGCTACGTACCTGCTTTTAAGTTGTAACTGAATATTAGTTTTTGAAAATAGAACTGTGAGTTATCGTCAGTAAAACGGATGTCGCTACGTACCTGCTTCTCAGTTATAACTGAACACTAGTTTATGACAACAGAAATGAGTTATCGTTCTACTGACGATAACTCAATTCTATTTTCATAAACTAGTGTTCAGTTACAACTTAGATCAGGTACGTGGCGACATCCGTTCTACTGACAACTCTGTTATATTTTCATAAACCAGTGTTCAGCTGTAACTTAGAAGTAGGTAAGACATCAGTCCTACTGACGATAACTCTGCAAAATGCAATGAAATTGATGTATACCGCGCGCAATGGCTGTTTGCTGTGACGTGCACATCACGTGATTGGGCTAGTCCAATGAGATGGCCAAACAGCCGTTGTTCTCGTTCGTCATTGGCTAACTCATGGTGACGTCACAGCCAACAGCCATTGCGCATGGTATAGTGATCAGCCAGACAGGTTCCTGGCAGATTGCCTGGCAAATGATTTTTCTTCCAAGAACTAGGTACCTCGTGTAATAAAGAAAAGGAAGTGATCGGAACAGGTCAGTTTAATTTACACATAAAGTGTTGCGAAACGATATTCACGCAACGTTCAACTATTATTTCGACTAATAAATTTATATGAAAGTTAGTTTCCCTTTTATCTAAAAAGTTGAACTGTACAGTTATCTAATTTTAAGCTCATTCTTGTTGTCAGTATATCGTAAAAAAAAAATCACTGGCCATACTAACACAATAATTGGTACAACGCAAATCTTTTATCGCAAAGGTCGATAAGTAAATTAAAATAATATAATGATAATACAATTTTCTTAAAATAGGCTAGAAACCAATACACGGTTCCACATGAACCACTTATGCATACCTCTAGGCAAGAAAAAAGTAGCAGACACAACACTGAAATACTTCGATACGCAGTTGTGCATTAAGGTATTAAAACATTTTCATGTAAAAATTTCACTATGTAAAAACATTACAACTAAGGGTCACACAACATGAGCAGACAAACTGTTCCAAAACTATTGCAAACCCTGTTTAACGTAGTTAGCATGGTAGCACTTTCGGCAGTTCCACGGCCCGCTTGACAAGATCAGTGAAGGAATCACCGATCACTTTAAGGAAGTTGGCTTAAAGTGCCTCCTGATGGTAAAGAATTGCGATGATCAATTTAATGGGACATGATGAAACACAATGAGACTTAATGAAACGTAAGCGTCACCTTACTTAAGTTGTTGAAGTTCAAGGGTTTCCAGATTGCAAATGTAACAATCTGGACTTGCCACAGGGTCCAGTTAATAAGTAACCATTTGTAAGTAACAATTGTATACAACTTGTAGAGTGTAACATAATGAGAAGTACACGTATGGTCGTATTTATTGCACAAACCCATGGACAAAGTACTTCGTGTAATAAGAAGCAGCAGCAAGCCCACTAGCATCTGTCTCAGTCAGTCTCTGATCGAATATCAGTTCTATGTCTACTGATCTTGTTAGTTGGAGGTTGAGTTCCATGAAAAGCCACTTCCACCACGTACAGAGGACAACACCAACTGCACGGCTGTACGAATTCAGTGGTTCCAAGTTCAACAAGTGATTGCTTTTCCTTTGTTTCGTAACGAACAGTATAAATTCGCTGCAGCCTTCAAAATGACCACAGAGAGGAAAGGTTTTTAGATTTTAAATAACGCCATTGAAGTTTATCCAAAATCAGACCGATGTGTATCGGGCATAAGTATGCTACTGCCATCGAATGATGGGAACCAATTCTCTCACATACGTACGACCGTACGGCTACTCCGGTGTTTGATTTTTTTTAAATCCTAATTTACCTAGCACCATAAGAAGTTCCTCCAAAGAGATAATTGTTTAATTTGAAATATTAAACGCAAAGGAAGGTGTTCAGCCACTTCTATTGCCAACATGTGAGCGTGGAAAATGGAATCGACGACTTTTTTGCATAAATATAGAAACTATATTACCATTGCTGCTTTTCAAACCAAACATGAGCGGGTCTATTTTTTGATTAAAAAAAGTCTCACGTTTGTGAAACGCTTTCTGTCCATAAGCTTGTTACCTACTAAAACACAAGGCCAAGACAATGAGAAATTTGTACACAAGGGAGGAAACGTCTTCCATCATAGTTGAAGGTCACAGTATGTTTTAACATCATGTGTCCGAATCTTTATGTTATAGAAAAAGTTTGAAGTTGGAGTGGCGTGGCATGTGCTTGTGTGCATGAGGCAGTGACTGTTTCATGTCGCCTTCCATCAGGCTATGCTGTGCTTTCGGTATAGGTTCTGGCACTAGGTCTGGTGATTGAATGGATCCTCGAACTCGGTGGCCACATATTTTATCATCTTCAGTGATCCTATGAGTGTCCTGGAGTCCTTGGCGTCTACAACCCTTGGACTCCCTTGACACAGTGAATACAAGCCTTTGCTTTCCCATTTGCCTGGCCAGCGGAAAACTGTGATTTTCTGCTGGATCGCGGGCCATGTTGGGATAGCTAGGAATGAACACATTGATGCAGCAGCGAAAGGGGCTCTTTCTGGTCCTCTCGAAGGGGGTCTCAGCCTTGTTCCTCGGATGCCTTTCCAACCCCACGTCTGAGGTTGTATGCTGCTTGGCAGACCTTGAGGGACAAACAAGATGGCAATATTGTGAGCTATTAAAGACACTGTCTAGACATGACACTCGCTCGTCACCGAAGTTACCGAGAAGCGGTGGTGTTGGCCCGTTTGTGTATTGAACACACCAGCCTTAGCCATTACTGCCTTTTTTTTTGGAGGGGGGGGGAACCTCCTCTCGAAAGTCATTAGTGTCACCGGCCACTTACAGTCTGTCATGAGCTTGTAGACTGTCACCAACTTGACGGTGTTCGTTGCCGTTTCCATCTTTCACAAGATTTTTTAATTTTTGCAGGAGGTACAGCTGCATGGCAAGATATAGATTTGGGGGTTGGTTAACAGCTCTATGTGTGGCGCAATGGCAACCCGGACCACTACACTATGACTGAGGTTGGCGCTACTAATGACCTGGCTGTCGATGTACCATAAAGCCCCAATTCCTTCTCCCGCCCTTTTGTAACGAAATATTGTGAGATACTCAATTAAGTCACGTGTAAAAATACCACGTCCGAACTCTTTTCTTATAGAACATTGTGAGATACTCAATTCATTTGTAAATTGAGCCACCTTTGGAGACACATTTGGCATTTCGCTCGCAGCAGCTAGCCATTCAGTATGCTGTGCGATTGCGTGCTGTGCGATTCAGTCCTGCTTGGCCCATGGTTTTGGACCAGACTTGCGGGGACGCATACGCGGGTTGGGTAAGGGTGAGTTCCGCAATAGGCTACTGCAGTCCATTCGGGTCGGGAGATGGCCTCTGAAAAGCACCGCGTCTTGAGAATTGAGGAGATGCCAGTGACCCTTAGCACTTGGCATTTTCACATTCCGTCTGGCATCCCTCCCAAAAGGTTCCGCTCCACCAGCCAGGTACTTGCAGGAGTTCTTCCGGCTATGATTCCTATGATTCTTCTCGTAATTCTATTCTGCCTTTTTTTGTTTTTTCTGCTTGACACGGTAATGCGGTTCTATACAATTTTCCAATTTATACCGCTGTTCTACAACACGTAGTTCAATACCTAACATCGTGATGACCTTGTAGAGCCATCATAAGGTCATTCAAACTGCCACCGTTTTGTCCTAAGAGCCATAGTTTACATATGAACACTTTCGTGGCATCTCCTATAAGTAGATTCGGAATGGCACAGGGCGTCTCTCGACTTCTGTAACCCGCCTCCCACTGTATCAGCATAAATGGTTATGCAAATTCCCATAGCCCTGAAGGATAAACTAATGACGCGGCACAAATTCGTTTCGAGCCGAAAGGGTGTATCGGGCAACAAGGGTGTTCTGACAATATTATTAGTATTACAATCACGAGTTCATGCTAGGCATAAGGTATCATCTGAGCGACAACGTGGAACGTGCTATAGACGGAGGAAAGCCCATAAAATAATTAAGAATTGGCGGTTGGAGGGGGGAGGGGAGGGAGGCGGAAGGCTGCATTATTAATTCAGTCTTGATGATGAGGGTGCAGAGTGTGAGGGTGTACTGCAAGTGTCAGTCCTTTAGCCCTTTCTTTTTTGCCATCGAATTTTTGTGACGTCACCGCGATCAACAGGGGTCGTTTATTACACATTACGCTATTGAATTGAATTTGCATAATGCTGGTATTTTCTCAACGAGTAAATTAAATTCGCGCCGCCTTTCCTCTCTTCGACCCTCCATTAAATTCCATCTCTACCCCCAACCCCCTCCTACTTCTATTCAACCCTTGCAGACCAAAATGACAAACTGGCCCCCTTCTAAACACGAATCATCCATCCCCCCTTTCTATTCCTAATGCAAGCCATCGATGGCAGTACACGAACTGTAAAGGGAAAATCGATGTGTTAATACGAAAAGTCGATAGCCAACCTCGAGGGAGTGACAGACAAGACTAAAATGAATATATGTTTTCTTTTTTTTTTTTTGAAAGCGAACAAAATGTTAGAGGCACGCCAGAAACATCTTGTTTGGTAATACCAATGATTACCGATAAAATTTTCGCCTCAGTTCCTCCATCGTGCTCTCGTTGCAACGTGGTATTGTAATGCCGTTACATATACCACTCGAGGAGTTTAACCTTGGATGAAAGAGGGTTCGTACTCATATGTAACATTAAAATTCCAGGAGTTTTCCGGAATTTTTCAAGGACTGGTCAATGAAAATTCAAGGGTCAGAAATTTGCGAGCTAAACGGAAGACAGCGAGCTAAACGGAAGCTTAGAAGGACGTTTGGCCTCATTTCCAACCATGCGCCCAGCCACCAGCTAACAATTTGCCGTCGTAAATGCATATAAATACAAATAAATACCAAATACAGCTGTAAAACGCGTAGATAACTTTCATATTACATAAACATCTACGGTATATTGTTTTTAATAATAAATGAATTGGAGAAAGCCAGTAAAATTCCACGATCGATTCCACAGCGATTAAACACGTCTGCGTCCCGAAGCGTAATAGCTTTAAAAAACGAAAGTGATACAGCGCTCTAACAAACAGAATCGCTATTAAATTAATACAAAACAATGAAGAGAAACACTTACTTATTAAATTAATACAAGCTTATTACAAAATAAAAACAAAAAGTAGAAATACTTGAAATATGTGTATTAATATATGAATGAATGCAGATTTTATAAATAAAAGTAAGTTTTAGAAACATTACGATACGACGCCCTTAGTTAGCACTTCACGGGAACGTTTGTTTGTCAGCAGCAGAAGACGACAATGGAACACTCACGATGGGGTTCAAACATCGAAGAATATACCGAAAAAGCAACCAGTGATTCAATACCAATAAACGTAAATTGATTGGATAGTATTTAATCGCCACTAAATATCGTTCCTGGGGCGGAATTTTACGGTCTTTTGGGAACACTCAAGATTTTGCTCCCGCATACTCGCTCATGCTCATGCTGGAATAATATGCTCCGTCGCCACTTTCTGCCTGTTAATCTTAACAATTTAATACCATTAATAATAATTAATTCAAATAACAACTGTTTTGGCACTCACGAGTTTAATGGAAGCAAAAACTTTGGTGTTCCGAAAAATTACCGACTTCGCACTCGGGATATTACCTATGATAATTGACCATACACGGAATTATCCGATAATTTAAGCGCATTGGGACCCCCATCTTGTTTTTACTGCAACGTGGCATTCTTGTGGCAAGCCTACTTTAAGTACAGATAATGTTTCTCAATGACACGTTGCATTCCCAATTCATAAAAACTGAAGTAAACGCTTCGTGTTTTTCAGTTCGAAATGCAACTCGTAAAATGGAAAAATCATCACTATTAAACCCTCCTGTGGTGTTGCTGCTGGAATTGTTTTGTCTTTGCTGTTGGTTGGACTATTACTATTTTCATTAGATATAGTGTTGCTTCACAACAGTGTTGTAGAAGTCGTCAAGAGTAACTGGCCAAAGAATTTGATTATCCCGGCAGTTTGTAACAAGCAACAATAAAGCCTTGTGACGAGGCTAGCGTATGGAGCCGGTCGTTGTGCTAGATGCAAGGTGCACTTGCACCTAGATGCAAGGAGGTAAAAACACAACGGCATTTTTAGTCAAACCGGTGCCATGAGAGCATATTTCTAAGGCCTAAGAAAAAGTTGTTTTGTCCAATTCCTTGTGCTGCGAAGCATATATTACGGTAGTAAGTCGAAAAGAAAAGATCCCACTAACTGAAAATTGCACCAGCTACCAACAAACCCCCAAAAATGAGCATTTTGTAGGTCCAAGAAATCCCCGCACCACAGCATTGGCTTGACAAACTCTGACAATCTTTTGACTTCCGGGAAGTGCACATGGCATATATCCAGTGCACCTTGCAGCTAGTTCAACGACTGGCTCCAGATCCTAGCCTCGTAGCCAGTATGTCGTTATTAACGCTACTCTTTATGCTGGCGAAACACGATGTTCATCACGGAAAATGGAAGGATGGGTTTGGAAGAACGGTTGTGGTCAAGAGTACTTTATTTGTGATAAACGGTCGACAGCTCGAGACCCGACCGGCTATTACCATCACACCACTCCAATTGACGCAACTCTTGTGCTGTTCGCGTGACACGGCGTCACGTCATCGTTGCAGCGACATCTGCCAACAAAACTTGGCATATCGTCGACCTTCTTGCGCGCCGCGCGGCGATGCTCAGTCAAGCGTTCTGGCTGGTATCACTCTTCTCTCTCTCTCTCTCTTTCGACTGTTTCTAGGCCAATAAAACCAACTCCAGGGTGCGTTTCACATCCATCATCTACCAATGAGCGTCGACAGCCGTGGTGGAACCGTCAAACGTGCCATTCAATCAATAACTTTACCGGGGGATGCCAATAATTTCGGTTTAGTGTAAAAGGTCGCCGCTAGATGGCGAAAACGAAAAGAGGAAACGGCACGACGACAGGAAGCAAAGAGCGCGGACCGAATGGCGTTATGGAAGGGACGCAACAATGGCTAGGGGGCAAAGATGGGTATCTGTCTGCCGCTCGTTAGCGATGATGGAGCAGCGGAGGTGGCTTGCTTTGCTGTCGTTTAATTTGATAAAATGTTAATGAACTTAAGCCCGACTGAAATTGGGCTCCAGTCAGAAGGAAAATTGCAATCGCTGCTGGTTGCGGTTGCTTACACTTGCAGGAGTAATTTTAATCTTACTCAGCGCTAAGCCGACAAAGTACTAGCTGCGTTGTCAAGTATAAGTAGAATGTAGAACAGCGGTATACGTGTTTAGAACCTGGGGGGAAATAAGGCATCCTATAATGAATTTAACTAATATTAATTTTCACGCTTTCGCTGTTTTGGTGTCGATTTGGTTGTGGTGGAGGGTGTCCCGTCACCCTCTTCTCCTCACAGGGCAGGCGCCAGTATTTAGCTGGTACGGTAAACTGGATCAGAAAAACGGAACGTTGGCTCCAACTGAAATATTGTGTACTACGCAACAATCGATTGTACACAGCTGAAAAACAGTCGTTCAACGGTGTATTTTTCTCGCTTATTCTGAATTCCATCGTTAAATGAAACACTATATACCTGAAAATTGCTCCTCCACTGTTCAATTTTTAAGTGGTTGATTTAACGTGGGAAGTTTCGGCCTGGATTAACTAAGAACCTGGCATTTGATAACAACATTCCAAACGGTAAAAAAAGATTCGCTGGAATCCGTAACAAGTTTTAGGGAAACTGTCATTTTAGTCTTCCATACAGCGAAAGCTTTTTTTTTTTCCGTTGCCTTTTTCAGTGGTACTCAAGTGGACTTTAAAAAAAAACACGGCAAATTAAAAAATCGTGCTTTTTAATTTATAGCTACTAGGCTTTCTCGACGCACCTAAATGAAATAATAACAGTTGATCATCGTATGGTCCACTACAGGAAGACACGCAACCATAAAAAAAATAATACAAGGATTTAGTTAACGACACACATTAGCATCACGACAGTTGACACCATTTTTCATGAATGAATAGGCCTACTCTCGAACCCAATTCTCCGTTAGCTGCTACTTGCGAAATTAAAACGGCAGGTAACAATTAGGCCTAAAAGCTGACAATTACACCTAAAATCCAAAAGTAGTCGTAAAATACTTTTTTAACCGGCAAATGTGATGGTTACTACTCTTAGATTATATAATAGAGATCGCTGTTGCAGTGTGTGATAAGAGGTGTGCGCCTCAATATTTTCGTTGGAGGCGGCCCGAAAGTGGCCAACCATTGAGCCCATCATCTATGGAACGGTGCCAGTACAAACGGTGTTCGCCATTAGATTCACCGTCCAAAAATTAGTTAAAACGAATAAAAAAAAACCGGAAGTATGAAGAGAAAGTGGCCCCAAAGTGGCAGACATGTACAGAAGACCAGTTGCAACTAGGTAATCGCTGATGTCGCCTATTTTTGTTCCAAACTGATAAGACAGCGGTTTTTTTTTATTTATTTTTTTTTATTATTTATTAGAAGACATAGTAAATATCAACCATTGTATTGCGAATCACCCTACGCAGGTAATAAAAAAACATGCAAGACCTTTCTTAGTTTTTCAACTAAGTAGTCAATGTGAAAGTCCCACCTAAGATGTTGGTCAAAAAGTAACCGCAGATACTTAATGGTGTACGACCTAGTAATATCAGGTCCGACTGCAGACATCGTTTTGATCACATGCACCGTACTGGTAAACTACTTTCATATCTTCAAAGTTCACACTTTTCTTAAGTGAAAAAATCACATAGGAGGTTTTTTTCACACTAAGAATCATATGATTGCTATCGAACCATTTTCTAATATCACAGAGATCAAGATTAAGCTGATTGATGAACATCTGTAGGTATCACCATGGTACAATAGTGCAGTATCATCCGCAAAAGTAAAGAGAGGTCCATTAAAGTCAAAATTGCAAAAGTCATTGATATACAACAAGAAAAGAATGGGCCCTAATACAGAGCCCTGCGGTACCCCATACTTTCCTCTGAGATTGCTACATATTCTAGAGATTTAACAAGTTATTTTAGGTAACTTAATAACCATTGAAGAGGTGTGCCTCGGATACCAATTGCCTCAAGTTTTTCGATAAGGGTATCGTGGTGTACCGTATCGAAAGCTTTCTGGATATCTGAAAAAAAGTGCCACAGGGCATTTTCCCTCATCCAGGGTTTTAGTAACAGCACTGGTAAACTCAACTAAAGCACTTTCGGTGCTAAGACCACCTTGAAAACCATACTGATTTTTAGATAATATCTGAAACTTGTTTATATAACTAGAAAGTCTTGACTTTACGCATCGTTCAATAATTTTGGAGAGCACTGGCAACAAGGACATCAGTCGGTAATTGTTCAGGTCTTGTTTACTGCTAGATTTAAAAACAGGAATAACAGTTGCTTGTTTAAGAATATTAGGTAAGATACCAGTTTTAAGCGATTTGTTAAATAGATCTGCTAGGATTGGGGAAAAGACACTTGTGGTCTTTTTCAAAAATTTGTTCATAGTATCATTCTTCACGGTATCTGCTCCGGTCTAATACGTCGCGGGTTACGTTGAGTTGCCGTTTGAAGAACTGATTCCGTTGTTGCTATGATTTTAGTTTATTACGTGATATTAGTTCATTACAAAGTTATGCTTGTTACGATGTTTATTTCATATCCCAGGACAATGGTAAGAATGTCATGGGATGCCTTTCTACAATGAAATTCATGCATCACAGAACATGGTTAGACATTTGTAGCTTCTTCTGGCTGATTATAAATACTTCGTGGTGCATGTAGGCTAGTAGTTTGTTGGAAATCTCAGGTTTCTGCTTGGAAGAATTTGTCAAAACATAACGTTACATAGTCGTTCCTCTGGGCAACTGTTCCACAAACCAACACGTGACAACTAAATCTAATCTAATCTAATGTACCTTGGTAGGTTACGGGACATCTCAGGTTTCTGCTTGAAGATTTTGTTAATAAATGTCGTTACATGGTCATTCCCTTTAAGCACATGTTGCACAGACCAACAGGATGCCAAATAAATCTAACCAAATCAAATCTAACGTATTGTGTGCGCGGCTCATCTTGAGTCTTGCGGGTATTTTATGATCGGCTACGTCTTCCTGGTGGGTCCGGCTTTAACCGACGGCCGCCATTGTTTTTGTATTCATTTTGGATATCAACAAGGCACTCTGCTACCAAAAACATACAATCGATTATTTGTGGTCTTTCTGGGACGACCTCAAGACACGCCGCGGACACTATAGGCGTGTAGGTTGAGGGAAATCTCACATTTCTACTTGAAATGTTTGTCAATAAATAACGTTACATAGTCCTTCCTTTAAGCAATTGTTACACAAATTAGCACAAGAGAAAAAAAACTACAATCTTACCTAACGTAGGTAGGTTAAGAGCAGTAGCAGCATCAGGAATAATTTTCAGGGGGGCACACATTATCAACGACTTTCTAGTAAATAACAGTAATTCGAAGTTTTATCAGTTAGTTTACTCATCGAAGAATGCCAGTACGAATAGGCCCACGTAGAGGAAACTGTGTTGTGCAAGGGATGGGGCCATGGGTGAGGGTCGGTGGGGGGGGGGGGGTCATAATTAATTTGCAGTTTCAACTATTGAATAACAAAATTCGACAAGCAAGTACTGTATTTTTTAACTGTTGGCATGAATACCAATTTAGTTTGTGATTTTGTCTGAACTCTAAAATGGGGGGGGGGACCCTGGGGGGTCACAACTGAAATCTTGGGGGGCAAATGCCCCCCCCCTCCAGGTCCCCCCATAGCGCCGTCACTGGTTGAGAGAAATCTCAGGGTACTGCTTGAAGAATTTTTCAATAAATGACCACACATCCTCCTTCATTTAGGTAGTTACTGCACAAACCACAGGAGATAAATGTATCTAATCTAATCAAATCAGATGACCCTGTATACGTAAAGCGTTGCCCCAAATCAACGGACTAAGCAATTGTTGCTATTCTTGTTCTTCTTATCGAGGGAAGGCCTCCTTCTGTCTCCTTCGTTTCATCTTGGGTTTTGTTTTCGCTTTTTTCTTAAAGCAACATCCGGCTTGCCTTATAACAGCTACGCGCAGACAGACGGCACACAAAAAAAAAATGTAAATTCCAATAAATTAGGCGCCATGATAGTCCGCCGCCAAGTACGGCTATTAAAAAATTACCAATGGCAACGAATAATTTGTCAGTAGTGCCACTAGATACCGCATAACAAATTGTAAAATTTACTGCAATTTACTGCTATCTATTTGTGCCAGTATGGGAGCACTTGACGCCTACTTAACACAATATGACTCAATTTCTTACTTCAACGGGAAGAAATTACTAAATATACACTTTAATTACAGATAAGAAATTTAAAAAAAAATCAGATAGCAACATTTGCAGATTACGAGTTTAAGTGCCCGACACGGAAGGAGTTTTACTTCCTTTCTATTCAAACAAGTTTTTCTATTCTTTCTTGCCGAAACCTGTTATCGAAACAGGCTTCGTTGTCCGAGGTCGTCTGTTTAACAATTGAGACTTATCAAATCAATTATTGATTGTGATATTGATTTGATATTTACTGACGTTGTGATCAATTTCACAACGTCAGTAGAAAAACTAACTAAATTTATGTTGAATATTTCCAATATTTGTTTGTAAACCATACCCAACACAGTTGCCACTGACGGCAAACGATACAACTCAATGTGTGTTCCCCCTCCAGCTACGACTCCTGAAACTCTGGATTTGACGATTGCTTTTACTTCTTATTTGTGGGTATTCCTGATTGTGTCAGGAGGCAATCCTTGTTGGATTTAATACCCTCATCTGCGGACGCAAGTCAATAAAAGCACAGTGAGCATGAGACGATCGCTCGGCTGGGCCCGGAGGGAGGGAAGGAGGAAGTAAGGAAAGACAGCCAAGGAACAGCGTTCCTGCAAGCCGAGGATCATCGTCAACAGCCCCAATAATCGACTAGTAGCGGGCTTGAGAGCTTAGAACTAATTCCCCACAGACTAGAGTGCGCGAATGGAATCTACTCGGCTAATGGCAATTGTCTGCTTTGTTAAAAGACAGTTGCTGGCCTCCTTAGCAACCGAGGAGAAACCCAACTTCGGCAGCAACAGGGATCCGTGAAACTCATTATAGAAGTTGTGATCTTATGAAGCGGTTAAAAGATTGGTGTGTGGTTACGAATTATTGAGTTAATCTGTGCACTTAAAAGCTACAACAGCCCGCGTGTGTTAAAGGGGCGTTCCTTGTAGACTCTCAAAGTATTTGTGCGACCACTACTCGAATATGCAACTCCGGTGTGGTCCCCCTTTCTTTTAAAAGACATCGACCTGGTCGAATCAGTCCAGCGTCGGGTTACCAAGGGGTTGCCTGGTCTGCGTGACTATTCACCCGAAGCATGCTTGGAGCTCGTGGAACTTGAATTCTTGGAGCGACGAAGACTTTAAGTTTGACCTTATTCTTTGGATTTGCCTTTTTTTTATATTAGTCCTATGGCATTGACTCGGGGCCACTCACGTAAGCTGTCGGTTCAGGGTTCGCATCTGGACTGCCGCCGAAATTTCTTTGCTGTTCGTGCGATTCCGACGTCCATAATTTTGTCTATCCCTCCGCGCTGCCCAAACCCATCTCAGGATTGGAATCAGTGGCTCTCCACCATTCCAAGACCTGCCCTCCCTCTATGGGAAAGGGTGATCAGTTAAGTTGTGACCCAGCTTGATACCTCAAGTACTACTGAACGATATGTTACGAGACCCGGGTGATGTGATGAGGCCAAGAAAGGCCATTGATTGGATAAGAAATGGATGACCTTGCCAAATATTATCAAGGTCATTCAAATGCTAACTTCTTAAATATATGCATCACACACCATCAGTATAAATTAGGAATATGTAGGGAACAAAGAGACATTACCAATACAGAACAGAACAAAAGTTGGAGTAGGTTTGCAGGACCTACGACGTACGTAAAATGGCTACTTTCGACCCCTGAAAGTAGGGGATACTTCCCTGCACGAAGGAGTAGTTTGAATGGAATGCCATTCAGGGGTCAACAGTAGCCATTTTTACATACGTCATAGGTCCTGCAGATCTGGTCCGATTTTTGTTCTGTTTTTTTTTTTTTTTTGCATTGGTAATGTCTGTTTGTTCCTTACACATTCCTAATTTATACTGATGGTGTGTGATGTATATTATGTGATGCAAGCCTGCAGATGTGTGTGTATATTTGATCCATCTTGCCAAATACGCGCACATCACGTGGTATTTTGTGAATGTGACGTTACTTTGCGGTTCAAGCAGGAATGGCGTGTTTAACAACTGGGGATAACGGCATCATGGGTGTGCTAAAATTCGCGACAAGCCAACTTGAGAGCCTGTAGTCCCCATACCCAGTTGGCGCCATCCGCGATGCTGCTAAAGCTGGTGAATTTGGCAATCCTATCTTGCACCATCGCCCCAATCCATTTCACGGTGCTTCGCCTTGATGTGCCCTCTAAATAAACATTATTGATGTTTGCTTGCTTGTGTGTCCTGAATTTGCCTTTTACGATGGAGCTTGTAGTAGTTCTGTCGAGATTAGCCTGCGGACGCCATGTTTGATTCTGACGAGCAGCCGAGTGTTACTTAAAACGAACGAACTGCGCAGGAACTTATAGAACGAACTACGCAGGAACTACAAACATAATCATGATAGGAGACCTCCTGCACAGGTACGTATACCCTACCGTAGACGTATACTGCAACTGATTCCTTAAAGTCGCTGTTATCGGCGAAGCGCTTGATGCTGCAGTACATGTGTTTTCCATTCTGTAGTAAAATTTCATTCGGAATTTTTTTTTTTTTTGCAACCACTTCACCTTGTGATTTCTGCCCTGTGCTCCACTTATATGACTTCAACAACAATTTATAGAGTTCACTGCATGGCTGAGTCACCACACCCGACATATGGCGTATAAACGTGTTTGTTTTTATACCATTTGTAATTATTTTCTGTATTATTCACACTAAAGTACGTCCACGAGGGTTTGTCATGGCAAGTGGATGTATGTTATAAAAATGTGCACTTTGACCACAATTTCATACGAAACATAAGTGTAAGTAAGCATTAAGCATTACTATTTAACAAAATAGTTAGAGATGACATTTAAAAAGCAGCTGAACTACTCTTTCCAAATTTATCAACAGCTCAATAACCTGCCCATTCAGGCCCGTAGCCAGCACCCCCGCAGCCGCCGCACGTTGTTGTTGCTGGAACGAAGAGCACGAGGCGTGACGAGGCCTTTATAGTGAACTAATAGTCCTGTTTAGTTCAGATCCAGAGAAATAAAGAGCGTAGAAAGGAGGTTAAGAGCATGCTTTCCAATTCCTGTAAGCAAAATGCAAATTGCTCGTTTCGGGATAAAGCTTACATTATGTAAGTCCATCTATTATTTACCACCAATACTTTTCCTACTTTTTCTCTAATCTTTAAGTCCCGCAAACAGCCTGTGTAAAACCGCAAGGGTTATTTCGCGTCTAAGTCGAGCCAGCATAATATTGCAACCTCCACCGTAATAAACCCAATGGAACCAAATAACCAGCGTCATTTTTACTAGCTAAGCTATAACATCTTTACCATCAACTACCACTGAACTCTCGTCAATATAATGCAACCAAAGGTTTTGGTGGTTTGGTGGTTGATTAACCGGACAGAAATAATCTGGAAAGCATGTTTAGCATTGTAATGTTAGTGCTTTGAAGTTTTGCAGCTTTTTTGTGTCTTTTTTTTTTATGGTTCTGCAATTTATTCTAGACTAAATTTTGTTTGTGTTTGCTTTACTCGAGTTTTCTTTGAGATTGCTTATAAATTTTTACAAATAAAAACCCATGAATGGTTAACGGACACTGCGAGCCGTCCGCCATCTTGGATACAGTGGGGGTTTTCCAAGATGGAGTCGTAGTGTCCGTCACCCATTCATGTTTTTTTTTTAAATTTGTAAAAAAGCCATCAAGGACGGAAGCTATGAGTTTTGAATCCCGGCTCCAGTCCAGTTAATCCGACATCGCATCATTCTCGTGCCGGTTATCAAACCCCATAGCTTCTGTCCTAGACTGATTTTTTTACATGTAAAAAAAAAAAAAAAAAAAACTAAAGCAACGTTAACAGGAGTTAATTTACCAGCCCTTGCGAGAATTGGCGTGGAGCCGCGAGGGAAAACAAGCGATTTCCACCTCAGTCGGCATTGGCTTGAAGAAGCCATCACCGTCTCAAGGTCATTTCAACGCTGTTTCGCGTAGAGTTGCCACATACCCGTAGCACAAATGATGTTTTTCACAGCTTTTTTTTTTTTTACGTTAAAACCAATACAGTGCATTTTAAACGTGAAAATAGTTACGATTCGTCATGCGATAATTAGCCGCACGGCGTTGTGACCCACGAGGAGTGATGGACAAAAATAAGTCTCAGGAAATTAAATATGGAAATGAGTTGAGTGCTAAAACGGACAAAAAACTATCCATTTCATAAAAGCACGATAGGAGAACTGTAAGAGAATTTTTGGTGTACTTTCCAGAAAATGATTCTTACCAGATTCGACATTAGGTTTTATTTACCATATTAACATTTGGCCCCATCGATGCTTACGATGTCTTTTATGTTTACGATGTTTTTTACGTTTACGATTTTACAATGTTTTGAATTTACGAGGTTTTCCTCTATTTGGCGTAGTCGTAGTAGCTCTTCTGTCGCTGGAAATTCAATCTGGAAATGACTTGAGTGCTAAAACACACAAATTATTGATTTCATAAAAGCACGAGTGGAATTCTGTTGAGAGAATTTTTGGCAACGATTCTTACTAGATTCGACATTAGGTTTAATTTACCATATTAACACTTGGCCCCATCGATGCTTACGATGTCTTTGATGTTTACGATATTTTCGACGTTTACGATTTTACAATATGTTTCGAATTTACGACGTTTTCCCCTATTTGGCGTAGCGATGCTAGCCCTTCGGCCTCGGGAACATTAAATCTGGAAAGGAGCTGAGTGCTACAACGGACAAAATATCGCTTTCATAGAAGCACGAGTGGTATTCATGACTGACAATTCACCTCTATCGCTATTATGCAGGTAGCATAACAAAAGTAAATATACTCACACGTTTTTAACTCCAGGAAACCCGGTTAAGAGACAAAGAGTCGCAAAGAAAGAAACACCACCCAAGTTTGTTAAAGATACTAAGAACGATCCCCATAAAGCAACCAACTGTGACCAACTTTGGCAGCCTAAAACCCGAACAAGTGACAATCTCGTTAAACAGCGGTCATAAAAGGCGTAATAGGGTCATTACGGTCCCCGTCGTAAAACCGACAAGAGCTCCTAATTGCGGTAAAACTGTACTACACCTAACCGCTAAATGATATCAGGTGAAAAGGGGGCGAAACCAAAAGGGCAAGGGGGGAAAGGAACAATTAAAAGGCCAAATGGACATTATGGAGGAAGACAATGTTTTCCCCAACCCCCCCCCCCCCCGCGCCCTCCCGGGAAGGAGCAAAGGAAAAATTTTTAAGTAAGCGATGAGCTATAGTGAAAGTGAGGGTGTATTTACGCACCAATCTCGCTTCATATTCTCGCAAGCTAGAAGCTGGAAATTATCTGAAATTCAAAAATTGCAGCGGTTTTAGCTCTGCCAGCTCGCAAGTCAATAATTGAGTTTAATAGGCGATTGGGAAAATTCTTCCGTCAGGAGGAATTCTTCATCTTACTGTCACGAAGTATAAGACCGCAAGCATTTGCTCAAACGATACCGGATTTAGCTAATCCAGGAAGCGTCGTTACCACGGCAACGACACCTTTGCGAGAATATGCCCTAAGGGCGTATTTATGCACCGCGATCTCGCTTCGCATTCTCGTTGCTAGAAGCTCGAAATTATCTGAAAAGTCTGAGGTAGCATCGTATTTGTCGCTTCCGATTCACATCCAAAAGAAAATTAAAACGATAGCTTTCCCAATTATTATTTGCGGTTAATTTGAACACGGCAGGTACGATAATGACTGGTGTCTGTTCCCAATGCACTACAGTTGCTTGACCAGACGACATCGCTGAAAATAGGTGAGAAGACATTCGTCATGTGTCGTGAATAGGTGATAAACCGAAAGGAAACGACATGACTGAAGAATACTGAAAAATTACGCAAAATAAGTAAGCGAATGTGTGCAATGTATATGTATGTGGCTGCGTGTAGATCTAATGCTCGTTAATTCTAACCTGTAGAACGTACTACAAATACCTGGGATTAGGTAAGCCTTTCTCAGGGACTTTTTATTTCTATGAGATACCGAAAGTCAAACTAACGACTACCGGATCAATGTGCAAACACCCCTGCCATCTGAGCTGTAATGCACAGGTGGCCTACGTGTACATAATTAAGACTTAATAAGGCTAATTAATGCCCTAGTGGCAAACTCGAGGCAAACTATCAAGAGAGGATTCCACTCAGGGGGTTTAAGTCTGAACAGTGGCAACCTGAAGGGTCACCTGAGCCTGTAACTACTCAGGGAGTGGGCGATAGATTTCAAGGTATACTCGAACACAATTCACTCCTTACTGCACAGCTAGGGGTCTGTACACAGAGTAGCACATATTCGGCACTGACAAGTTGCAGCCTGTCAGCCCCAAGTTCGGATCCAACCTTTCGAGTTGTCCCTCCTTCACCAACTAGCCCTTCAGTTGTCCAGCTCTCACGTTTTATAGGGGAGCAGAACAATAGAAGTGATCTGAGGCATTACGTCACGTGACTATAGCTGACAGGTGCGAACCGGTTCCAACTGGTTGAACAGTAGGGCCGGCTCGTTACCCGGCTGTTGGTGTACGACCAAGTTCGGCTGTTGGGCTGAAGTTGGCAGGGCGCACAAGGAGCTTATGTAACTGCAAGGTGCACCACGAGCACTGACTCGTGTTGCATCCTGCGTAAAAAGCCGGTTGCAAGCCTTTTGATTGACACATATCGCATGACGTCACATACTACGTCACGCCCGCAGCAACACTAATGGGCGAGTGTTGCGCCCCTCTGCACTGAGGGCGATAAAATAGGACGCACCGCATGATCCATCTTTCCAAGGCCATAATAGCGCAGTCAGAACTCTACTATGTAGAAATTATTTGTGTAGGTTTTTTGCTGTTCTGGCCAGTGTGTTTGTTTCTACTTCTCTTATCTACATTATAAGGCAAAGTCACACAGCAAAAACACGACCGCCCCCTCCCCCCCCCCCCCCCCCCCCAAGCAAAACGACGACAACGGCCACCCCTGCAATGAAAACGGGCGAGCGTGTCAATTCTTTGGCCGGAAGTTGAAACTGGTATACGTTGTTACCTTGAAAAGTTGAAATTGACACATTGTTTAACAATTTCCTCTGCGCGGTCGTCTCAGCGGCAAGTCTTACACGGGATTAAGCACGAAGGACAAGTTATTTTTCACCCGGTACGGGTCGCTCAGGCTAAAGCGATACCCTGGGAGTGAGTGGGGAAGGGGGGAGGGGGGGGGCTGAACGGAGAATGTCCGTGTGTGGTGCAGTGCGTCTGTTAGCTATGCTTCTTAGAAAATGAATACATTGGGAGGCTAGGGTGGAGGGGGTGAGCAATGCGTCTGTGACCACTAAGCATATGATTACGCATTAACTGAACCTAAAAGGTGCGGTATTTTTTTTTTTGGGGGGGGGGTGGGGGGGGATGGGAGGAAATGGGACGTGGAGGATGGGAGCAAAAAGGGTTGCATTCCAAGAAGTAAAATACCTGTCTCATTCAACGTTTAGGCCACACACCTAGCGAACACCATCGGGGGAAACAACCATGGGCGAAACAAAACCCCTGGCACAACTGCTAGTACATCATAGGATACAGCAATGATACGTAAAGTCCTTTCTTTACGTATTATTGCTGAATCCTATGATGTACTAGCAGTTGGGACAGGGGTTTTGTTTCGCCCGTGGTTGGTTCCCTGGTGTTCGCTAGGTGTGGCCTAAAGTAAGTCCTTTCTTTATCGTAGTCTTGGTAACAAGGTCAAGTCAAAGTCAACAACAAATACGAACAAACAAGAAGGCTAAACTTAAATATGGCAACAGCCAAGACAATACGTTTTCACAGATTATCAAGTCAGCGTGGCGCGGATATACAGGAATCGGGGGGGGGGGGATGTGGGGGAAGAGGAAAAACAACAACTTTCACCCCGAGGCGTTAGCGGGACTCATCGAAGCGCACCTGAGCAGAATACATCATTTCATAGATCCCCTCCATCATTAGAGATTGAGTCCGTGCTCAGCGCCATCCAGCCAGCAACCACCAGCATTGATGATGCGGATTCCCAGAAGGCACGGGCGGTCGTGCTTGATAAATTTGTTGGGAGCGCTGCTGCATGGCGCGGGCGGGCGGGATCCTTTGAGGCGGGCGGGCGGGCGGGCAGGAGCGCGAAGGGAAAGCGAACGAGAGAGAGAGGCCTTGTATTAGTAGTGGCCGGGCAAAGTCGGCAGAAAAGGAGGAGAGAGAAAAAGGAAGAAGCTGAGAGAATTGTCGACTTGCCTTGACTGTCAAGTGCTTGTCGTTTATCCTCTCCGGCTAAAATCAATGGAGACGCGAAGACAGGAAAAGGTGGTTGACAGACTGACTTGCAGGAGCGCTGAAAACGAACAAAGGACTCGGCGTTTAGAAGGTTTATTTATGCTCTTATTTATTCATGACATTTAGCAAAGAAGTGTTGTGCCTTGTGTAACTAGGCCTAAATGCTCGTGGATATGAAATGGTCGGCGCCCCCAGGAACACGTCGTCGCTTGTTCGCCGCGAGGATACGTACAGAATACGGTTCGTATATTGGAAGTGGTGAAACCCAGCAAGAAGTCGGATCGAGGAACAAGCCGTAATTGCATTGAGCGTTATTAAATTTTAAATCATCACTGGAACTCGCACTGCCCGTCTTTATTGATAACTGGTCTCACGTTCGAAGTCATTCTTTGAATCTTTTTACCACACTACGTTGTCCGGAGCAATGTGAGAAACGTTTTTAACATCGAGGTAAAAGCCCCCGGGTGTAAGGGCACGTCGTTTATGCAACGACTCGCCTTTGCATTCTCGCAGCTAAAAGCTAGAAATCATCCGAAATTCCAACATGGCGGCAATTTTGGCTCTGTCGACTCGCGACGAAAACGGTCAATAATTCGAGTTCAGAATCGAGTAGAAAACTTTCGTCAGGAAGAATTCTTTTTATCTTGTTGTCACGGATTAAAAGACTTTAAAGCATTTATTTATTCAATCAATCGACGTCGGATTTAGCTAATCCAGGTAGCGTTATTATACCATGGCAACAACGACACATTTGGCATTGAGATTAAATTCTACCTGTGAGAATGCAGAGGCGAGTCGTTACGTAAACGCGCCTGAAGGCAGGGACAGCAAAGACTGACGAGATTCTCAAATCACTGTGGACAACGTAGTGGTACAAATAATGACTCAGAACGTGATGAGACAAGTTAACAATAAAGACGTTCAGCGTGCTTTCCAGTGATACTAATTGTTCTTATAAAAAAAAAAAACGGATTGTTCTACGTTATGGCTCCTGACTGGTTTTGCCCCTTTCAGAGTATAGTGTACTCTGTATCCATGCGTTGGTACGACAAGTCCCTGTGGTCGGTGCATTGTATTTAACTTCAGAGAGGAGAAGCCACGAATGGCAGTCCGTGAGAGAAGCGGCTTGAGGGATTTATTGTTTCCCAAACCAACGGATGGCAGTATGTGAGAGAGGCAGCTTCAGGGTTTGTTGCCCAAACCAATGGATGGCACTATGTGAGAGAGGCAGCTTCAGGGTTTGTTGCCCAAACCAACGGCTGGCAGTCTATCAGAAAGGCAGCTTCACGGATTGTTGCCCAAACTAACGAATGGCAGATGTGAGAGAGGCAGCTTAGGGATTGTTAACCAAACCCTCGGATGGCAGTCTATGAGAGTAGCAGCTTCAGGGATTGTTGCCCAAACTAACGGATGGCAGATATGAGCGAGGCAGCTTAATGATTGTTAACAAAACCAACAGATGGCAGTCTGTAAGAGAGACAACTTCTGGAATTGTTGCCCAAACCAACGGAAGGCAGTCTGTGAGAGAGGCGATTTCAAGAATTGTTGGCCAAACCAACGGATGACAGTCTGTAAGAGAGAGGCAGCTTCAGGGATTATTGTTGCCCAAACCAAAGGATGGCAGTCTGTGACAGAGGCAATTTCAGGGATTGTTGCCCAAACCAACGGATGGCAGTCTGTGAGAGAGAGGCAGCTTCCGGAATTATTGTTGCCCAAACCAAAGGATGGCAGTCTGTGGCAGAGGCAATTTCAGGGATTGTTGCCCAAACCAAAGAATGGCAGTCTGTGGCAGAGGCAATTTCAGGGATTGTTGCCCAAACCAAAGGATGGCAGTCTGTGGCAGAGGCAATTTCAGGGATTGTTGCCCAAACCAAAGGATGGCAGTCTGTGACAGAGGCAATTTCAGGGATTGTTGCCCAAACCAACGGATGGCAGTCTGTGAGAGGGGCAACTTCAGGGATTATTGTTGCCCAAAACCAAACGATGGCAGTCTGTGGCAGAGGCAATTTCAGGGATTGTTGCACAAACCAACGGATGGCAGTCTGTGAGAGAGAGGGGCAGCTTCAGGGATTATTGTTGCCCAAAACCAAAGGATGGCAGTCTGTGACAGAGACAATTTCAGGGATTGTTGCCTAAACCAACGGATGGCAGTTATTGAGAGAGGCAGCTTCAGGGATTGTAACCCAAACTAACGGATAACGGTCTGTGAGGGAAGCAGCTTAAGGGATTGTTGCCCAAACCAACGGATGGCGGTCTGTGCAGGAGGCATCTCCCGTAATTGTTGCCCGAAACCAACGGATCGCTACAGTGCTGTGATTGTTGATACATCCTGTCCTTGTATCTCCTGCACTTCTACGTCCGTCTGTAACCAACGACAATGTAGATTGCAGTCACAATATCATATCGTTATTCGTGGATAACAATAACTAATGAAGAATTCCGCAAGCCTTGAGTGTAAATGCTATCGATAAATTTATTGTTATTTACGCGTGTGGCATAACAGTACCTTCAGACAGTATCATTCCTCTCACCTTTCTGTTAACAAGTGTTAGAACGGCGTATGTCTTTCATTGTTTGACTCCAATCACAACCAATATTCCGTGGTCTAAGTCAGACATGCAGACATGGTAGATAGTTATGTTCGAGCACGCAGAATTTGTAAGATGTTCTCGAAAGGAGTGACGCATAACAACAACTTGCCTTCAGAATGGCCATAAATGTTTTGTTAGTAATACACTCTCACTCTCTCTCTCTCTCCCCGATGAATTTGTTAGGACGTTTGCATGTCGCTGCTTCTTCGCGCGAATTATCGTGTTAAGACTTGCCCGGCGTACAAAGAAGGGAAGGAAGAATAGTGTCCTTGCCACGATTGTCAAGTGCTTGTCGTTTATCCTCTCGGGCTAAAATCAATGAAGAGGAGGCCCAGGCAAGCAAAGGCGGTTGACTGGCGTGCATAACGAGCAGGGGAAACTTGACAACACGAATTAGGCCCCAAAGAGTGAACAGAACGAATTTGGTGCAACGTAAGCGGCTTAAGGCCATTTTGTAAAACAGTTCGCTCGGCAGACACAAACGCTTGGGGCAATTCGTCGTCATCGTCGTCGGCGTTGGCGTTTGCTACATTGCATCAGAAGACACTGGAGGAGGATTGCTGGCTTCGTTTCTCTTAATCATGGAGTAACAAGTCCGAAAAAGGAACCGAAGGTCGTTAAGACCCTCGTAAAAATCGTAGGACTTAAAACGAGGCGATCGAGAGCAATGGGATTGTAAACAATCTAAATGAGAAGGAGTAAAGGGATTAATTGGATAATTTTTTTTTTACAATACTGAGAAACGTTTTTATAGCTTAAAGTACATGACTGTAAAGCAAATTATGTATAAGTCCCAAATTTTAAAAGGTAATCAGACGACGAGAATAACAAATTCACTGGTTCGATACCAGAACACGACCGTCAAATGAAAACAGAATATTATACTACGTTAGTTCTAGTGTGTGATTTATTTTGTTGACCTATTTCTGAGTTGCCTTAATACTCTTTGAACTCAGACCGAACGAGAGCGACGTATGTACAGTTTTTGGTCGTATAAGCAGCACTTAACGATAAAAATAAAACAAAAAATAAAACATGGAATCTTTTGACCCCCATGGTTTCGTCGCGCCATGAAAGCATTTCTGCGGGGGTAAGGGACTAATCAGGCAGGTAAGGAGAGGGAATCACGCGGTCTAGTGTGCCACGGTTTTTTAAAAATCAAGACTAATGAGTGCATGGTCGAAAATTAGGTATGTCTTACAGGGTATTTCTAAATGAAACCAGAGGTCAAGCAACTTCAAAAAATGTAAAGCTTTTTTCATGTAACGTTGGACACAGTCTCTCATATGCAGACTGTCAAGGACGGGAGGCCAGGAAATCCCGACTGGCCTCTGGTCCCTATAGACCTACACGAACCTAACTAACCACAGTGGCCTTGTAACCAGTTTCCCAATTGGCCTCGACGTCCACCAGTCCGTCACTGCGTTCTCTTGCCGTTAACTGTTGTTCGACAGTTTAGTTGTGCTACCATTTCTCAAGAATGCTCCAAGTTTCGAAGCTTGATAAACTTTTGACTCGTTGAATTCTACAGGCAAACTTTGTCTGCGTTAACTACCTTCATATCCAGCAACAGCAGCGTCTACGGGTTTTTAACATCAGTCACAGACAAACGGTCTTGTCATTTGTTCGACTTGGAAATGGTAACTTACTTTATTGGTACTGTATAGTTCATGGTTCACTGCTTTTCTTACTTATGTTGTTTACCACCTTGGTCGCGGTATTCATCTCAGAGACAAACATGATCGATCTCCAACGACATAAAAATACCGCTTATAGATGACGTTTCCTGTTTTTCAAGCTTGTTTTTCTCTTGTTGCTCCCTTCTTTCCGTAGAGTAATCAGTGCAAGTAAAGGGAAAGCATCGCAACAAAGAAAGAAAAAAAGTTATAGCTCATCTCTGATACTGGTTGGTGATGGTTATAGGACGGAAAGCCAAATGGGCTCGAGACGGGTTGAATAAATACGATGCAAACCTATTTACGTTACCTTTTGGACTTAAAACGTCAGACTAGCTGCCTGAGTAGGGAATTGAATCCACGACGTTTGAAACCAAATGCCATGTCAGTCGTGGGTTCAATTCCCCACACAGGCAATCTGACATTATTCGGCCCTTATACAGTACATAAACGCAGGTAACAAAAATTATCACATTCACTTTTTCTTTTGCGCCAAATTGGATGCTCTGTGGGCCTACATTAACTGAATTCTGGGAAAATATGACGAAAGTTGGTAGGAAGCTAAGTTTACCAAACCAGAATGTCGCTTAATTGGGGTCTGAAAAAACGAAAATGTAATTTTTAATTTTATTATTGCCTATACTTAAAATGTTTCATTTATAAATGTAAATGCGAAAAAATAACCCCATCACAAATGTTATAAAAAAAAAAGGATCTTAGTAGTATAGTTCACACACAACTTAGTATAGTGAAAACTATATGTTGGCAGACAAAATTTCAAAAAAAATATCAGTGACAGAAAATAATTTCTTTGTTGGATGAATTTTAATAGTGAAATTGTATTTATATTGCACTGTGTTTGTTGTTTTTACACGTTTTCTTTTTTTTGTTTTTTAAAGTTTGTAAATGTAAAAATATTTAATTAATAATAAATAATAAAAATAATTATCACACGCTTTTCAAAAAAACGCTCGCACGTAAAAAAAAAAAAGCTGCCGTAGATAGTTAGGCGTTTACTATTTGTGCATTTTATGTTTATGTTTTACCGTGAATAATAAAGCCAACATTTCAAGGTTAGAAATAAAAGGTATTGTTTTCATTCAGCAATTTTAATTTTAACAGTATTTCGTTAGCATGTTAAGGGACTTTTATTTAAAATGGGTGGCGTTGGAGATCACGTGTTGCCTTTCTGGAGCTCAGCCCTCGCTGTTCGGTGCGCCATAGCCACTGACCTGCAGATGGTAGCACCAGGTTAATAATGCTCTTTACGAAGCCCCGATTTAAGCTGACTCAGTCGAGCTTGATAAAGAATACACAGTCTAGGGGGATACCGCTAACAGTGACGACTCAGCGAGAAGGCGTCACGGGACCCACAACCGGTACCCAGTTTGTAGCCAAATGATGTTATTGTGTGTGCAGCGCATATTGAGTCCTGCAGGTATTTTACGAGCGGCTCACGTCTTCCTGGAGGAAGCGGCTTTAATCAACGGCCGCCATTGTTTTTGTAACTATCTTGGATATCAACGAGACACTCTGCTACCAAAAATATACAATCTATTATCTGTGTTCGTTCTGGGGCGAACTCAAGATAGGCCGCGGACACTATAGGGCGCATTTACGCAACGACTCGCCTTCTCGTAGCTATTGTCTGCGCGGCGTATCTTGAGTTCTACAGTATTTTTTTTTGAGCGGCTACGTCTTCCTGTAGCAGGCGGCTTTAATCGCCGGCCGCCACTGTTTTTGTTACCATGTTGGATATCATCAAGTAACTCTGCTACCAAAAACGTACAATCGATTATCTGTGTTCGTTCTGTGGCGAACTCAAGATAGGCCGTGGCCACTATAGAAGCTAGAAATCATCTGAAATTCCAACATGGCAGCGGTTTTAGCTCTGTCGTCTCGCAACGAAAACAGTCAACAATGGGAGTTGAGAAGCGACTGGGATATTGTTTTGTCAGGAGGAATTCTTCGTCTCATTATCACGGATTATAAGAGTGTGAGCGTTTACTCAAACGATGTTAGATTTAGATAACCCAAGTAGCGTTGTCACCATGGACAACGACACCTTCGCCACCGCGATTAAATTCTAGCTGCGAGAATGCAAAGGCGAGTTGCTGCGTAAGTGCGCCCTTACAGATAGACGCTAACGAAACATCGCTAATATCAAATCATATCGGTTTGTTGAAAATTCTTTACTAAGAGTTGATCATCCAGGAAAGATATACATGTATCTAAGGAAATAAACTGAGAAATTTTCTCAAACCTTGAACCACTTTTCAAACCAATTTTGCAATCACCTGCATAAAGGTTAAAAAATAACAACGCCAATGTTAAATCCATTACTGAGTTACATCATGATACTCATTGTATAATGTAAGCTGGCTTGAAAGATCCGTGAAGGAGTGTAAAAGAAGGGTTGAAAGTTGTACGGATTTATTAACTAACTTGCAAAAAGAACAAACCAGGATGAAATGTAAGCTTGCAAAGTCTTGGGGGTGGGTTATAAAAAACGCTGGAATTTTGTTGGGTTGTAAGCATGTCACGAGGTTGCAAAACTAGTTCGGTGTTTAATTTGGTCACCATCATTGACTGTTTATTGCTTTGGCTCGTTATTTTAAAGGTTTATCAGTTTTCCCCTTTATTTTAAATTCTGTTCTTGAAAAAATCGGCTATGTATTTAAGGCCACTTAAAAAAAGAAAGTTGGTTCTCGGGCATTTTTCTCATGAAATCCGTGCGGGCGGGCAGAACTGTATTTGTATTTTTTGTATTTTTCGTTCCTAATTTTCTGTACATTTTGGGGAATAATTATTTATTTTGGGTAAAACAAAGAACACTGCCTCGTAATTCTGCTTATCACATGTCCATAAAATTATTTAACGACAAAAATGGTAATTTTATATTGTCATTTCTCACTAAGGACCATTTTTGATCTGTAACTGCTATTTTTGCCGCGTCGTTTCTTTTTATTTCCCATCAAAAAATCGGTGCGGGAGGGCCTGAGAACCAACTTTTCTTTTTTTAATGGCTTAAAATAACGATTTTTTTTTTGTAAATTTGTAGTTATTCTTAAAGTTTATTTGTTAATTTTAGTGAATTTAAGAACTGGATTAATGTATTTGCTGTTGAGCCCATTGATTTGTTTCGTAGCACGTGACAGTGTTGGATGACCGTCCAATTTCCTGTAAGGTATACATTTATTTTAACTCAAAGTTTATTCCCGTCATTCACTTTAAAATTATTTACATTTATTTACTTTCCTTGACCAATGCTTTGACCATTGCTTCTATGCACTTGAAGTATTATTTCATTTTTGGGCCGCCAAGTGTAAAGCAGAAATGGTGTGTTTTTTCAGAACATGTTTCTAAAATGCCACAAAACATGTCCTAAATGTGGTTGTAAAACCCACCATTTTCGGTTTTACACTTGGCGCCGTATACTTCGTTGTTGTGTCAACAGAGGGCAGCAGCAATACAGCAATGGCTTTCACTGTATAACTTTTATGGTTCCCTGCTTAAACTTAATGTGAATTTGCCCACTCTGATGAATGAATTTTCAGCGGTAAAGTTGTAACAACCTGTCGCCTTTGCCTAAGGTGTTACTTAAACTAAAGGTTAGAAGGTTATCGTTGGAAATAGTAAGGTGACAAATCCTAGAAGGGAGAACAGGCTGTGGCACAAGCGGCAAGGCCGTTGCGCGACCTACACCTGACAGCAGGGGATCTTGGCGGCCGTACATCGACTGCCTGGAGTCTAGACGGCCAACAAACCTTATGCAGGGCAGAGGTGTGCGTCGTCGGCGGCTGGGTCTTCTTAGAACAAGTGACTTCAACCCCATGTTTAGACATTACCTAATGGTTATTTTTAGCTATGATGCAATGTCCTTTGTTTATAAACCAAAGGAGATGTTGTGTCTGGGTGGACTCCCCCACCAAACAAAGGAAAGAAGAAACTACATGTCGGCTGACCTACTACAACACAGCCAAAGGATAAGTTTTTATAGACTACAGAATTCTATGTTGTTAACCTGGTACCCAACGCAGAGAAACCTCGCCAGTTTTCTTGGGGCAATTAATTCTTAATAGCGTTTAAGAAGAAGTATAGCTGGAATAATATTTAGTGTTATCAACCCTTTACTGCCCAACGTCCAATTTATTGGACAGCTACGGAACGGCAAAAACCAAGTCCCAACGCACGCTTTGCTCGGGGTCAAAGCAAGCGGTAACCGCCCAGTGGTCAGCGTCCTCGTCTCCAAACAAGTGAATGCCGGTTCGAATCCCGCGACTGACCCACCTGTAAAAAAATTCATCGAGTTCCGCATGGGCATTAAGGGTTAAGCTTGAAATTTTAGCGTAATTAAACCCTACCAACCTGACCCGACTACGTTGAAGTACTCTAACAACGGTTAACCTGCGTTGAGTCTTTACCTTATTTTCCGACGTTACAAAATAAACCTACACTTAAAAGACCTGTTATGTCATGTTACCAAGAATTTATATTGTTGTGGAGGAGAATTTGTGACTCTAAAAAATCCCTATTGAAGCGCGTTACATTCATTCCTGTTAGTTCCATCCGAGTTTTCAGTGGGCGCCGCATGTTCCATCTGGTAATTTTTACTCATTTTTCAGCCCAAATCTTAAATTACAACTAAGCTAAACTAAATGATAATCAAATACTAGCTAGTTTCGTTTAGTTTAGTTTAATTTTAGGCTGAAAACTGAGTAGAAATTCCCACATAAAACTCATGGCGCCCTCTATAAACTTAGACAGAACTAATAGGAATGAATCTCTAAGACGTTTCAGTAGGGGGTCTGAGTCACAAATTCTCCGTCCCAACCCTACAAATTCTTGATATTATTTATGGTTATATATCGTGGAATCAAGATTTTTGGATCGTATGCATGTAAAGTTGTTGAAGTCTTCACATGTCCATCTATTCTCATATTTCGCACACTAATTGCCAATTCCGTATTACGGCAGTCTTGCTGAAAAACGAATCCCCCTCGATAAGCGGCAGTCCTACCCGAAAGCACGCGAAACGAACCCGCCGCAAACTTGAGCACAACAAAATTAGGGTTCGATGGCACACACACGCCGTAAATCACGACCTCCGTCCAATACAACCGCAATCAAGATCCCCACCCATACCGGACCGAAAAAAGGAACCGATTCCTGTGGACCAGCAAGCCGTTCACTCAAACCAAGTGAAAGAAAGAGTGTCAGGCGGGTAAGAGAGAGAGAGAGATGGATGGAGAGAGGTAAGGCGGGTGTAACTTACTGCACCGCTGGCCAACCACATCGACGCGGCTAAGCCGTAATCGGATTAGAGTAAGCCGATATGTACGCGCGAGTAAACGTCGACATAGCCGCAGGAGACGTGCCATGGCAAGCAAATGGCCTATCTCTTGCAACGAATAAGAAACCATCAACAATAACAAACAGGCTGGATTAGGGGTTATAAAAAGAAACGAGACTCAGCGTTGTCGTCGTGGGCATATGAAAAGGAAGAGGACGAAAAAGAGTTGGAACCGGATGAGCCAGCTAAACCATCTTAATCTTACAGGGTTTTGAAAGTTATTGAAAACAAAACGTTCAAGCCCTGCTTACGTTAAACTGATGTTTAAAATTTGACCCATCACAATGATAGTAATGAATCATACAAAAGCCCCCACAAGGGTAGAGGAACCCATCAAGGTTTCGCCATAAAAGTAGTGATATCAGAGCCAAAATGGCTGCCACCAAGTTTGTGGTCCGAACCGTGATCACTCAAGCTTAACTGATAATCACCGAGGTGTCAGTTAAGATTGAGTGATCAGGGTTGGGACGTGTTACTTGGTGGCAGCCATTTTGGCTCTGATATCAGTACTTTCTGTGGCGAAAACTTGATGGGTTCCTCTACCCTTGTGGGGGCTTACAGGGTTTTTGTATGATATCAACCCTTTTGGTTGTATGGTTTTGCTTTAGTGTAAGTATTGATTGTGAGCTCCTTATGAAAATATATTTAATTATAAATCGTTTCTCGAACAGCCTAAAGAAAATCGTCACTGGTTAATGATCGCTAATTAATCCAATAATGCCTGTTATGTTAACCGACATTTGATTGTATAAGTGAATACGATAAGTTAGTTTAGTTTAGGCCTATTAGGTTGCTTTTTTTCTGTTTTCTTTTATTTTTCAATTCAAGGAGCGGGTAACCCTTCACGAATTTAATTTTCTCGTAAACAGTTTAGTAGATGGAGGTAGTTTATTTATTTTTAGATAATTTACGATTACATTAGTTACGTGACAAAGAAAAAGCTTGGGTGACAAAGAAAAAGCTTGAATGAATAAGCTAATACTGAGGCTTTCGGCGATTCCAGAAAAGACGTGCGTCAACCCAGCCTTCAGAATAAACCGTTTTAACTGAGCTTTCGACAGTCACGCTGCCATTTTCGCCTACACCATAACACACAGCCAAGACATGTAGTTTGACGCTTAAGTAAAAAAATAAATATATCTTCCCTATGAGTATTTCTCTCTACAGAAAAAGCATTTTATTCTGACTCTTGGACTCCTGGAGGCGAGTTTTCCTCTGAATCCATCGACTAAAATGGCGGACGTGTTATTCTTCGCTAGGAAGAAGGTGACAAGTCACTAGCATGAGTAATAAACATGCTTCTCAGCCGGTATTCAGCGGCAAGCGGCTTAGCAACGCCCTTAACAGCGCAACGGTGATTGGGGAGCACATGCCGGTATGGGGTCACAATTGTACTAGAAGCAATGCAATCCAAACCTTCACAATCTGCACTCCTTCCGGCACTTGGCTGACGCCGGGAACACCAACATGCGCGCCAGCTAACTTCCTGTTCTCGTCTGAATGAGATTCGTGAGAGGCCAATCCTACAATCTATTTATCCATTTTATTAAAAAAAATTATTGTAACGCCCTATAAAGCAGAGCATAACAGCAGTTTCAGATTAAAACAACGATTTTAAAAACAGAAGAAACATTGAGGTGCTTACGGTGTACCACACCATTCTCGTCTCTGCTCTCGCCTGAATGAGATTCGTGAGATAAACATCCCATAATTCATCATTCCCGTCGCAATCCCTCCCGCGGTGTGTGAGGAAGGTAACGCACAGATTAAAGGCAGGTTGCCACAAATGTGAAAACGCTGTATATTTAAAAAACGATGCAAACCTCAATTTACAAAAATCGAACAGCTATTGGAAAATTAGTTTAAACTTTTGGCTGTATCAGGATAAATTGAGGAGTTCCCTGGAAAAAGGGCACTAATGAAAAATACATGTTTTGAGAAAAGGGCAAAAAACTGAGAACTAGTATTTTATGCTTAATCTTCGAAAGTTAGCATTTTCAGATGGGTTCATGTTCCGTTTTAAAACATATCTTTGTTGCAGGTATGTACAGGAAAATAGAAAATTAGTGGAAAAATCGTCAGTGGTACTGGCGGCGGCCATGTTGAAAAGTAGCGCCATCTCGCGGCGACATCCGGCGTTAAATAAAAAAAATTACTTGTAAAGCGCTTCTGTTGGTCGACTTCTTACTGATTGTGCCCTTATTCCATAGACTGAGAGGAGCTCTATCAGATTTTTTAGGAGGCGGAAAAGGGCACAAGTGACTTCATGCCCTTTTTCCAGGGAACTTCTCAATTTTGCAACTGTATCACAGCTTAGGGAGCTTAGGGAGCTGTCGACGCGCCATTAAGCCTCATCTCCCCCCCCCCCCGTTCATTATGTATGAACGGAGGTGGGCCGGCGAAAATGAGGGGGGGTATGAAAATGTTTATATGAAAGGGAAGGGGGGGCTACATTTTTTTTGAAGGCCCTATCAGGATTGGGGTGAGGTCAAGAACAAAAATGCGAGAGAATAAGTGCACGGCAAGTTATAGAATATTAATGGTATCGTAATAAATTTATTTAGCCCTCAGCAGATTCACAAGGTATTAAAGTAGGCCTAGTAGGTTTCGTACACTCATTTCATGAAAATGAAGACAACCCACTCATAACCCGTTGATAAATAATGAACGGTCCGTTAACTGCAGATGTGCGTGTTTTACCCTAATCGTCGGACTTACAAGTTTCTCCAACATTTTTGAGTTACTGCGACTCAATTTGCACACCATGTTCAATCAGTCTTAATGGCGGCAGCCATCCCATAATCTCAAAGCGGAAGTGTCACAGCTGGCTACGCCTTAAATCGCGAATCTGCTTGTCCGGCATCGTATAACGTCCTGCCGGTGAGCGTTCTTTCTTAGAATACGTATTTCTGATCGGTGCATCTACGGGTAAGTTCTGAAGCAACTGACGTCAGTTTTGTTGCAAGCAGTCGGCAGCTTTCGTCGGAATCGGTCGATGAGCGAGCCGTTTGTTTGGTGAGTTCATGGAAGTGCTCGTTGTTTTCTTCCTCCCCCCTCCCCGCCCCCCTCCAATTCCCACTCAACTGCCGACTGCTTTGTTTTAACTTTAAAAGCCGTCATCTGCTGGCCTCAAGGTAGCAGTATCGGTGGTGCCCTCTCTTGTCCTGCTTTGTGTCTAACGTGGGAATGTTTACGTTAACCCTCTCCCTTCTCGCGCCACTTGGACTGGCACTTCGATTGCTTCCAGGGCTGCTTGGATGGCTGATGGGCGCCGAGGGCAGGCAGCAGCGCACGCGAAACGAACAGGAGTCAAGTCAAATGCCATCATGTTAGGGTTAAAGCACCACCAGGTCTGAGCTAGGGGTTTAATGTTGTGTCAGCGCGGGGTTACATTGGCGAAGGATGGTCAATCCGATAAAGTGCGCCCCCTTCCCAACGGGTTATATACGTTCCCGCAACTACTGTCTGCTGACGTAAATCTTGGTCAAAAACGCACGTCAAAAAATTTTTAAAAAGGGATCAAAACGGACGGAAAGTAGTACGCGAATCTTGAAAAGTACTGTTGGCACCAATTCAGAAAAATTAGCTTTACGTGAAAATTCACATCGTGATAGTCACATAGTCATTCAATAGCGAAGCTTTTAACGACGATTTGGCCTCCATAACACGAGACACTTTCCAGAATTTTGAACGTGTGCCTTGAATTACATGAGAATTATTGGGCCGTGGAAAGGGTAGAATTAGTGACATGCTAGTGATGGCACGACGAATTATATTGTTTTGCTCGTTTGATCAGGTTTACGCCATCAAACGCAGTTTTGAATGCACAAAGCTGATGTAATAAATTTCATTATTAATGGTGCATCAATTTTCTATTTTTTTTTCTCTCCCTCTTTGCCCTCACTTCATCTCGTTTACAACAAGTTCAAACTCCAACGAAGGGTCAACCGCTCCAGAAGATTGTGAGACGACTAAGCTGCAAGGTCATCTGCCCAAGAACCCAGTAACTGAGCCCATCGCGCCCTAGTTCACTACCGCGTCGCCAGACGGCGGGAGGTCAAGTGGGAATGAATATTTTGTAAGTTCACCACATGGGATCGTGTGATTCAATACGGCGTGAAGATCCTTGACTATTATTTCCGTGTAAAGTAGCGTATTTTTAAAGTGATTTGGAGTGCCTTTTCTAAGTTTTTAGTGCGGCATTGTCTTTTTTCTTTTAGGCGATCAGTTTGCAAACAAGTTAATACAGCCTTGTTTTTGTGTGCTTGGTGCTGATGCTGAATCAGGAAATGAAAGAAAAATTACGTCTCATTCCCAGTAGAAACCAAAGCACTGTCACTCTGTCAGTCCCCGGCCAGAGAGCAAATCTTTCAAACTCGTGCAACTCCTCATTGTGATGTCACCCGATGAAGCACGGCTGGCGAGCTACCTAAATTTAATCCAGGCTAATAAACCACGACAAACTAACATCCAAGCCAACTGGCAGTGTCTTCCTCGACCAGTCCAGATCTTCATCGTGTGGCTTACTGGTAACGGACAATTTAGTTTAAAAATAATCCAGTAAATTCACAAAATAATCAACAACACGACGTTTCGGGGAAATATATTCCCCGTTATCAAATGAGAACTATTCACGGCATCGTAAAAAAAAATTTACAATCACGTAATTTAATCATGTCGATGGAAGCCAAACTTAAATTAAAAAAAAAAATTACACACAAATCGCTGTGAATTATATAAAGGAAAGATGAAAACAAGCCAAACGACGAAAATTATACACTAAAAACAACGTAGTACAGTAAACCACCTTTATGCACTTACGTTTCGTCGGAGTAGCATGACCCGGATTCGAATTGGCAACCAATTCCTCCCCGGACTACTAATAGTGCCTTATCCATACGGCCACTCCTCCACTGTCTGTGACCAGCTCTCCATTCGACCCAGAATGCTTGTGGCCATAGGCAATGGAGAAGGAAGGCCTTTTTTAAAGCTTTTTTTTTAACCTTTCATTGTGCCTTTGTATTTGTCGTCATCTTCATTGACTATGGCCCTAAGCTGCTAAGCATCTTCGGTCGAATCCGCTGTGACCGTAATAACGTCTTCAGTGAATTTCTGCTAAGATAGTCTTCAGTGAGTCATCTTTATGCGAGTGGAGGAGTGGCCGTAGCGATAAAGGCGCCACGTCAGTGATCTGGGGACGAATTGGGTTGCCAGTTCGAATCCGGGTCACACCACCCCGACGAAACGTAAGTACATAAAGATGGCTTACTGTACTGCGTTATTTCTAGTTTATGATTGTCGATGTTCGCTTGTTTCCCCTCTTGTACTTAAAATTAAATTTAAACATTAAAAAAAAATTAAATACATCAACAAATGGGCAGCTGGACGAAACAGCAAGAACAAAATGGAAACCAAGACAAGAATGAGTGCCTCCCGACGAATGAAGGTTGGAAATAACGTCTAGCTCGAGACCTGGCTGTATACTTATACCAGAAATGAGTGCTGGGGAGGAAGGGGGATGCTGACGAAAAATGAGTGAGACCTAATTACCGTAGAATTGGAAAATATTCCTTCATATTTTTGTTCTCTGGTGGAATGGGAATACGCACTGGGGGCCAGTGTGCTACATACTCATGTTAAACATGTTACAGACTCATGTTAAACACTATCGAAAATGAACTTAAAGATGGCCCGAAGAACCAAGCCCAGCACGGTTTCATCAAGGGCAAGTCGTGTAACACTAATCTTATCAAAGGCATTACTGACTGGAAAAAAAACTTGGATAAAAGGATACCTACAGATATTATCTACACTGATATTAAAAACGCCTTTGGGTCTGTCCCCCACGATGTTATGCTTGAAAAACTTATAAACCGCAAAATTAATCCTTGGTTTTTAAATTGGATCTGCGACTATGTCAGTAACAGATATCAGAGAGCTGTCTTCAGAGGTAACTTCTCCACGTGGAGGAAAATGAAAAGTGTTGGCATTCCACAAGGTGGTACTTTAAGCGCTTGGCTTTTCGAAAAATTCATTGAGGACATGCCAGAAGGTCTTCTGTCTAACATCTTACTTTATGCAGACGATGCCAAAATTTATGGTAGAGCTGATACTATCGAATCCTGTAACACCATACAACAAGATATTTATAAACTGGAAAAATGGGCAGAAAACAATGGCCTTTCCTTTCACCCATCCAAATGTTTCCTCCTGAGGATTGGAGGCAAATACGCTGTTGACTTTGATTACACCATTGCCGGTGAGGCCATTAAACGTGTTGACTCGATCAAAGACCTCGGTGTTATTGTTGACGACCAACTCAAATTTCATCTGCAAACTATTCATGTTACTGACTCTCTCGCAGGATGTATTTTCTCCTCCGGTCAAACTTTTCTCTCTGGACTCCTGAATCGTAAAGAAACTTTATACTACCTTCATTCGCCCCAAACTGGAATATTGCATTCAGTCTTGGTCCCCCTATTATGAAGGCGACAAACAAAAAATTGAAAAAGTACAGAGAATGGTTACCCGGCACATACAAGGATTTAAACATCTGACTTATGAAGATCGACTTAAACAACTCAATCTCCCGACACTGCAAGATCGTAGACTGAGAGGTGATCTCCTCCTCATATATCAAGTGCTGAAAAAACTCATCGACCTACCTTGCAACGAATATTTTAACTATTCTCTTTTTAAATGTACCCGTGGGCACACTATGAAACTCTACAAACCATCCTATTTAACAACTGTTGGTAGCTCCTGCTTCACTGTCCGTGCTATTACGGCTTGGAACAATCTACCTCAAAAAGTGATTGACTCTACAACTGTGAGCCTTTGGAAAAAACGTTACGACGAGTATTGTGCTCAACTGATACAATAAGCTTTGCTTTCATCAGCTTCTCTTTTTATTATTATTATTATTATTATTATTATACCAGGGTTTCTGTGTTAATTCTGCTTCTTTGCTGTTTATCTTTGAAGATACTGTATTTTCCTTAAGGTCCTGGAGTAAGTACAGCTTTTACTCTGTCTAGGGGAAGTGCCCTGTCTTTATCTGGTGCTGCACAAGTGAATTTGTTGTGATATTCAAGTTTAAGTTTAATTTTATGTGCTGTAATTTTTTCGTGTAATTTCTGTCGCATTTGTCCCACGTGATAAGTTGCTGTATCATGTAGGGTTTGAACACGGAATCCTGTAAACTACATTTGTGCACTTAGTAGAACATTGAATCTTTATGATCGACTATATTTCTTGGAATAGTTAACGGAATGGCGGTAAAATGAAAAAAATTTACGAAAAGGTTTTGTAAACACCTTCAAAGTACGGTACACAAAATATATGTATCTAGCCTGGTTAATCTTGGTTCGTTAGTCGAATTAACTCGGTTGCTCTAGTCACTAAATGAAGAAAAAAAAACCATTTGCTATGTATTTTTGCAAGGTGTACTGTATATCCTTTTTCCAGGAGTGATTTCTTCGTGGTACGAGAAAAAAAATCCTTTGTGTTAAGTTTTTAACAGAATTGAGTTTGCATTGAGGGTCAGTGCATGAGCTTAACTTAACTTAACTTTATTCAATAGTCAAGGCGCCCCAGTGGGCATTACATGACTTGTAGCTTGTTTTTGTTTTCCTTTTTTTTTTTTTTTCAACAATAATACTGAACAAGGATAAATAATTTGAAAGATGAAAAAACCAACAATATATAAATGTAGAACATTTGAACCTGCAAAAACAAAAGGGTCATAGCCAGGAATCAAAAAGAAATAAATGACCCAGGAGAGTTAATTAATAAATACATTACATGCTTAAGCCATTATAAACAGATTATAACATTCTATAAATAAATAAACATCAGTAAACAGTCCCAAAATAATCTATGTAAGATAAAAGATTATCAATTCGGGCGAAACTGTTTGTATACGAACATCAAATTCATTTTTGAAACTGTTCACTGATTGGGCCGAAACCACAGACTCAGGCAATCCGTTCCAGATAGGTAGTAGGCGGGAAAAGAAAGTGTGTCTGGCCCATTCGTGTTTATGGTATCTGAATTTTTAATTTGATTGTATGGCCACGGGTAGCTTCGTAAGTTTGTAACTAAAAATGCTGTAACAGGGATGGGCCCCCAAATTTTAATTTAAGTATTTTAAATAAGGTGATGACCCCTCCGCGCACATATCGCCACCAAACAGACGGGACTTTCAGAAGATGTAGTCTTTGCTCATATGAAAAATTTCTGAGGTTTGCGACACGTTTTGAAAAACGACGTTGGACATTTTCAAGCGCTACCAGGTCTTTTTTGTAAAAGGGGCACCAAAAGTCAATAGCGTATTCAATAATAGGACGAATAAGTGCTAAGTAAAGTTTGAAATAAACATCATGTCGACGCGAGGTAATTGTACGACCAATCAGGAATGAAATAAAATTTGCTTTTGAAATTACCGAATTTATGTGACTTGAAAAATTAAGTTGACTGTTAATAATGATGCCTAGATCAGTTGTAGAGTCAACCCTGTTTAAAGCATTTGTACCCCAATAGTATGTGTTTTTTGGATTATTTTTGCCTAGATGCAGGATACAAGATTTCTGGGGGTGAATGGCCAGTTCCCAGAGGGTACTCCAAGCATAGAGCTGGTTAATATTTTCTTGAAAAATACAAGGAGCTAAAGAGGTTTCTAGACAAGAGCCTAGCTTAGTATCGTCTGCAAACTTAGCCACATGACCTTGGGTATGGTTTCCGTAATCGTTGAAATATAATAAAAATAGTAAAGGGCCCAACACTGACCCTTGAACAGTACCACTGGCTACAGAAACCGTGGTTGATTGCTTACCGTCAATAACTACCCCCTGAGTACGACCAGACAGCCATTTACTGATCCATTTTAAGATAGGACCACATATCCCAAAGGTTTTAAGTTTATGTATTAATAAGTCATGTGGAACTTGATCAAAAGCTTTTACAATGTCCATATAAAATATATCAGCTGGTATATTTTCATCAAGAGAATTGAAAACATTTGCGTAAAAAGCAAACAAGTTGGTAGTGGTAGAGAATCCAGCACGAAAACCGTGCTGATTTGGTGATAATAGTTTTTCGCTTTCGATGAATTTCATAATATGTTTGCAAATAATATTTTCAAAAATTTTGCTAACCTGGGATGTGATGCTTATGGGTCTATAATTTTGTGGGTCTTGTCTGTTTCCTTTTTTAAAAACTGGAGTGACGTGCGCATGTAACCAGTCTAGTGGGACAAAATTATCATGGATGAAACGATTGAAGACGACCCTCAGCATTGGGATAAGTATTTCCTTGAATTTGATCAAAAAATCCGTAGGGATATTATCAGGTCCCGATGGCTTTACCGTGGCTTTACCCGCGGCTTTAGCTGAACTGAATGGAGCTAGTTGTCTGAGTAGGTTTACGAAAAAGGATGAATTCTAGAGCTTGTTGCTCATCAATAATTGCAGTAATATCGAGGAAATGTAATGCATATTTTGTTAGATTCTTCCATTGTTTATTGTAACGATGAAAAGAGTTAAATTTAAGTGTGTCAAGTTTACGTGAAGTACGACGAAAAAGTACTCTGCCGCCATCAATGTATACAGTATTTTGCAGTAGCCTACCGCATTAAAGGCAAATGGTTCATCACGTCCAGACCAAGTTTAAGGACTACAATGCCGCGTAAGAAGGTTGAAAATGGGCTTCCCATTCGTCTACCATTTTGTTATTAAGAATTAAACAGGATGGAAAGCCGACGGCTCAAGAGTCAGTTTTCCCCGCTCGATTCCCCAGTTCGATTCACCGCTCAGACCCGTCTGCCATATAAGTCCAAAAGGCAACGTAAATAGGTTTACATCTGTATTATTATTGTAATTAAGAGTTAGAATCTACACGTAACCTAAAATCGCATTATGGCGTCTGTACATTGGACCGCAGTGGAGGCAACGTGACCTGGTGGTTACTTTACGTACTTTACTCGTGTTTTAGCCAAAGTGCCCAGAAGGCATTAACTGGCAGAGATGACGAGAGGCACAACTTAGCTGGAGAAATCCAAGCGAGAAAACCCAGGATTTTTGACATGCCACAAGCAACATGAGCACGAGGCACCTACAGGACCCTTTTCCTCCCGAAAATATCAGGGGAAGGCCGAGGTTGGAACGACTGCATCCACCCCTGGAAATTTCGGAAAGCGATGGGCCCTGCGATGCTTCGTGCTCATGTCGACTGTGGCGCGCAAAAGATACTAGGATTTTCCGATTAGAACTACCTAGCAAAATTGCCCCTCTCGCCTTCTGGCACCACGCCTTCGGTCGGTAACATAGGTCGATGGGTGTTGCTATGGTAACCACCCGTTTGCAATCTCTCTCTGACTCGCAACTACCTTCTAGCTATACCGAGATATCATCGCACAACTTGCACCTAAACTCCAACTGCACCTAAATTTACAACGCCTAAATTCACAGCATCCATATGACAGTAATTTCCCCACACCCCAATTCCCCTGCAATCGGTTGAGAGAAAAAGGAAGGAGATTTTCGCTTCCACGAGCGTTGGCTTCAAGTGGGATATTGATTGGACAGAGGAGCTAGTCGCTGGAGGGAGCTTGTCCATTATTCAGGTCCCGTGAAGCCATTACTTCCTATTTGCATCAAGTGACCAACGGCGAGTGGCTTAGTGCCTGCCTGCCTGCCTAGGCCTATACCAGACCCTACACATCTCAAGCCTCATCAACTTAACGCATAAAATAGGGAGGGAGGGAGGCGGAGGGAAATGTACATTGAGGCCAAACCAACTCTGATGCTAACTCGGGAAAAAGCCGTAAAACTAAACCTATCATCCGTTTACTCCTCTCAAGTTGTTTGTTTGGTATGCATGCAGCTTTTACGTTTGACGATGTTTACTCGGCGCTCGCATGTTTTTCCAAACAACAATAAAACGAAATTAAATAAGCCTTATGTCTGCAGAGTGAATTGAGATGAGATTCGGCCTAAGCCCTATTTCAACAGTCGGTTGCAAAGATATTGAACGACGGTCTAACCTGAGCAATAGTGTATCCATTCAAAAGCAGGAAACCGTTCAAGATGTAACTGAATAAGTAATGTGGAGATTTTAGGATATGGGCTACGACTCCCCGAAGACCAACACCACAGTTAAGGGGCTAGTATACACTCATTACGTGGGGCTGTACTAGCGGGTTTGAGTGAATTCCGTATTAGGCTTAGCTGACAGAATTATTAGGACCGGTACAGTCGTAGTTTAGTGCTTGTGATGTTTTTGTAACATTTTGGAGGATACTCACCAAAACTTTAGGAGCGTTGCGAACTTGGCTTCACGCTGCAACGTCACTTTGGAAAATTTCATATTTGAAGCGCGCCGTTGGCGCTACGCCTGAGCTGCAGTCAATAGGAGGACGCCTGTAGCGCAGGCAAGCCGCATATTTGTAAAGGATACAAACAAAGCATTAACCAAAACGAAATTATTTGCTCTAGCAGCTTCGCCCAACTAAAATCAACACGTCGTGAAGATCCACGAAAAATTCACTAGAGTATAATCCTGTTTTAAACCCCCTTTCGTGCAGCCCGTCTTTTATCAGTGGGAGCAAAACGAGCGGCATGGGTAAATTAACCACATGTTTTCAGTTCTGTTAGAACAACAATTACCGCTTGCAATGTCTTAATGGTGCGTATCTTGATATTTCTGTTTGAGACCGTACAGGCGATCAACAAAACGCAGTCCAACAAACGTCAAACAGGAGTTGATGTCAGCCTTCTTCTTTGTAGACAAAGCGGCGTTTGCAGCGTCGGTGTGTACAGACCCAAGTTTGAAAGCGTCAAACGCTCTCCAAAACGAACGCTGCAAACGACAAAACCAAGCTCGCAACGCTCCTAAAGTTTTGGTAAGTATCCTCCTTTAGTCTGCTCAGGCTGCTTGACTTGACTTACGTGGGCGGCTCTAACCTTGGCTTAGGGCCTTAAATGGAATGGCATAGACACGAGGCTTACTTGGGGTTTATAGGAATTGCAACAGTTTTCGGGTTATTTAGCGGTTAAAATGTAAATTCTAATTGTTAACGGGGTTGCAACGAAGCACTGGGGTTGTATTTAAGTTTGGGGTTAAGGGCGAAAAGGGAAATAGTTATAATAATAATAATAATAATAAGACTTTCTTTGAACCATTTAAAAGAGCAAAGTGGACATGCAATGGTCCTGGTGGACCACTAACAGCACGCCAAATTTTAAAAACAAACTTAAGCAAATTCGCATTAGCAAATGCTCGTCGAAATTTAAGAAGAATCAAAAAACTTCTTGGGAGAAGAAAAAAAGATTAAAAAGAAGAAATCTGGAATTAGGGAGAATAAGGGTGACTGGCCTCAAGGGCAGTTTTCAGGGCGCAATAAGTGTGCCCTTAAATCACACATATTAAGTTTTTTGCGGAAGATATGTAACGACGGTGCCGAAACAATGTCATTTGGGAGCGAGTTCCAAACAGGAACCACTCTCAGACCAAAAAATGCCCTCCTGCAATTCAGGTTATACTTGGGATTTACACGCCTAAAGTTATTTCCCCGTGTTCGAGTCTCAGTACTAAAATCAAAAAGCGGTAAATCGACCGGGAGTAAGCAGTGAATAATTTTGAAAGTAAGGATGAGATCAGGCTTCAGACGTCTACATTCGAGGGTGTCGAGTTTGAGTATTTTTAGTCGCTCGCAATAAGGTTTCGTTCCTAGTCCAGGAAATCTTTTTGTATATCTCCTCTGGACCGCTTCGATTTTGTCAATGTCCTTTAAAAGTCTTGGTGACCAGATCTGGCTTGCATACTCCAGAAATGGGCGAACACAGATTTTAAAGGCCCAAAGTTTAGTTTCAGAGTTACCCGAGTGATTTAACCGAAATTAATGTGGGCATTTGGGAGGATCGTGGCGGCATGATTCTTTTTGGGTTAAAAAAACTAATTGTTGGGAGCACAGGGCTGGAGCCATTGCAATTGATAACGTACACCAATTACAGACAATTTGTCTTTTTGAAAAATACCACCTATTGTTACAACAATAGATCGAAAATCATCTCCATTAACAATGAATGCTCATTTCACGATGGGCGATTACAAAAATCACATCATGGTGATATGAGGCTTGGGAGATGTCACAAATGACGTCACCAGAGTACAACTTCGTTGGTGTGGCATAGCATCGACAGCTGAGGTCCGAAATGAATTTCTCAACAGTAACTAAGTAACTAAGGAAGGAGAAATAGCGGAAATGGTTTAAAGACCTTCCAGTTAATAAAATGTGACATTTTGATCCAATGACTTCACTTCCAACCAAGATGGCGGGTCTGGCAATGCCCTCAAGCACTTTTCAAATGTATTTTATCTTGCAAATTGCATTTTATTGTAAGTGTCTTTACGAAAATATATATTTTCTCACTTGGTTGCCGTTGCCCGTTACATTTTTTTTTTAGTTTGCAGATGACGAAGGCCGGCAATTTATTGGTCGAAATTTAAATCACGTTTTGACGTGTCCATGTGGAAATTTACTGGTCATCCGTCAAGAGGGTTTTTCTTTCTTTCTTTTTTTTTTACATTTTTGTCCACCCACAAATTAATTGATTTTACTGTAGCCCTCTCTAGGTAGACGAAGCTTTTACTTACCAAGTCATTCACGAGGCAGCATCTCTGTTCTTGGCTCTAACGTGGCGATGCCCACACAGTCGCACTCGTCGTGGTCATTTTCTTAAACTTGCAAATTGGTTCACGTCGGCTGTCCACTTCTCTTTTCACGTGGGGTTGTTGTGGTTTGCAACAGGTTGCCAGTGCTGTGGTTGTGGCAAAGTCTCTTGCCAGATTTAAAAAGAAATTGAACAACTGCTCGTTGGGGAAGATTTCTTATCAGCGCAGTAGCGTGCAAAAACATCCGGGGGGGGGGGGGGGGGCCGGGCCAACTTTCAGTAAAAAAAGCACACAAAGTATTTTTTTTTCTGGGGACCTTTTTTTTTTAAGCCACTGTCACTCGCTTTTTTTCATGGCCTCCTTTTTGCCCTTTTGGGGAGCTCTATGTCCTTTCTCCTCGTTGTCCTTTCAGCGTTCATCATATCAGCGCAGAAAACCATAATAGGGCATGTTTTTTCCTTCAAAAAGGGCATTATTTTTTCAAAAAAGGGCAAGGCATCCCCCCCCGGCCCCCCTGTATACGCCACTGCTTATCAGATTTTAACGATATGCATGATGGTAGTGACTGCCCTACTCACGCTTTAAGCGGAGTGAAGCTATTATTTAAATTAATAAACAAAAACGGAACGTCAAATGTTTAGAGTAAGGGTCTAAAAGTCAAAACCTAGAAGGAACACGGACAAGCTTTGACAGTAAGGGTCTAGGTATAAAATTTTGTAAGAGGCTGGTAAGCATTAGACCCTTACTACCCGGTGGTTAGCTTAGGTCTACTCTATTCGGACAGAATGTGTATGAACGGTTGTATCAGGTTTCTTTGTTCTTAGAAAATTGTTATAGAACTTTAAGAACACAGTTTTCTTGTGAAGTTTGGCATTTTGTCTTTTGATGCTTTAGAATTTTTTATTATATTTCGTAGATTTACGGTGGAGGATAACCAGTAATGCTCTCTGCTGAGAATACCCTACCATGTTACTAAATGGACAAATAGTTTTCAACATAAAACAAAGCAGCAAACGTATACCAACCACTGGATCATCACATGGGTCTTTGTAGGAAGATTTCCAGTTTTTCGTCAAAATGTATTTATTTCTGACCACCGGGTAGTAAGGGTCTAATGCTTACCAGCCTCTTACAAAATTTTATACCTAGACCCTTACTGTCAAAGCTTGTCCGTGTTCCTTCTAGGTTTTGACTTTTAGACCCTTACTCTAAACATTTAACGTTCCGTTTTTGTTTATTAATTCGTGTTACTTTTAGAATTGCAGCTAAACTGTAAAACAGTGCAGTTGACGGTCCAAATTGAAAGTTTAACACAGAAACCCTAGGCTGACTCTTACTAACACTGTTAATAATTGAAACAAATCCTTTAATCTTCAGTCTTGCAGCTGGCGTTTGCAAATTGGCATTGTTGCATAATAACAATGTTTAAAACAATGTAAAACAATCAATCTGGTCGTTTAGAGCTCCATAACCCCTGAACCACTTGACCAATTAGAAAATGCTTAATGGAAAGGGCACATCTACAGAGCAATACCTGTAAAATGAGCTAAGAACCAGATTCATAGGACAAATGGTTTGACCTGTAGAGAGGACAGACGAAAGTATCCCCAGAACAAAAACAACATCATCATCATCATCAAGAAGAAGCAGAACAAGAAGTTGTCTATTTGGCCCCTCTCTGTATCTCGGGTTTGGCTGGACCGAATTTCACAATTTTTGGACTGTAGAGAGGCCTTGACTAGTCGAGGCTGGATTGCAAATTTGGTTTTAAAATGTTGACTTTTGACGGCGTTATAAGCTCTCAAAGTTAAGAGTTTAACACAGAGACCCTAGGCTGACCCTTACTAACACTGGCTATCGCCAGTGTTAATTATTTGTTTATTTATTTATTACCGAAGGAAATTTGCGAAGGGCGTTACAAATCATTCCCTTAAGGGATATTAACAAAGCGTGGACACCTGTAATGAGCGTTTGGGCCCGATATTATTTCGTCGTGTGACGCTGGAGGGCGTCGCATGTAAAGACAAAAAAATACTTGTGAGCATAAGACTGGTACAGGTAAATTTACGTAAAGGTTAATGGCCGAAAACTACGGAACATTCGTTAACAATGCACAGGGGCGTGGAGCGGGCTATTGTTTCCGAATGGACCAAGGTTGGGGGCTACAACCGACTGAATATCTCCCCTCGCGATAGCAGTTGATCGGCAAATTCCTGGGCAATGTCACTGGCCGTACAACAATCTCCATCGCGCCGTTCAGAAAGGTCCATTGTAAAACATTTGTTAACATTTTTTAAGAGAAGTTGTTTGAAGGGGTTATTCGTCATTGGGTTTTCGTTACATGAATGGTGATAGAGCATTCGGAATCGAGCAACAATGTCGGCTTTCACGACGCTCCGAGAGTTTAACTGTTGCTATACTTTAATGGGGTAATTTCCTGCAACAATGCTCTGGACGCGAAAATATTTTAATATAAGTTGTCTAAAATGGGCTGTTCGTCACTGAGCACCAATGCTTATACCACGCGCAATGGCTGTTTGCTGTGACGTGCATATCACGTGACTGGGCTAGTCCAATCAGACGGCCAAACAGCCGTTGTTCTCGTCCGTCATTGGCTAACTCATGGTGACGTCACGGCAAACAGCCATTGCGCATGGTTAAGACAATTTTAAGTTCGGTGAAGGGTGTAGGTCGTGCTACAGCTATAACGACATTTCTTAATGTTTCGTGGATACTTCAATGATTTAAAAAGTGCGGGCAGTTTGCAAAAAAAAAAAAACTTCGTTAGACCATTGTTTCTTCCGGGCCAATATTTCGGAAATCGGGTATTCAACATATGTCATCTGGAAAGGACATATTAGGCTCTAACTGAAACTCCGTCTGTCCAAAACCGCTTATCAAATCGGTATGCACTTAGGTCTACAAGGGGTCTGGGTGCTGGTGAAATTGTCACCCCTTTCTGTACGCGAGAACGTGGAAGCCAAAACCTATGGCGCTTGATTTATTCAAAGTACAGTTTCGGTTTCGATTAAGACACAGATGAAGTGTGCAAAAAAAAATCTACTTTTAAAAAACATACGTACAGTACATACGATTACTACATATATGTCAAGCGCAAATACAACTTAAAAGCTAAAGTGTGAAATCAATTTTTACAATACTTTTCGTACAGATGGATCTGGCTGGATTTAGTAGCGGCCGCCATCTTGCATGCGTGTTCGATTGGCGTGCGACGAAATGACGTCATAAGCGAGCACCATAATTTTTTCGTGTACATTGTTTAAGTAAAGTAGGGTTTGTTGTGGAAAGACACGCTGTCAAGATTAGGACCTTATGACACGCTATGACGCCACCGTAGAAAATGGTCCTAATAACTACGGACCGATTGCATTACTGTTCGTCATTTCCAAACTTCTTGAAAAGGCAATGAAAAAAATAGGCTCACTGTATTCTTGGGGGAAAAAACAACTCCTCCACTCCAACCAATACAGTATTCTTAAAAACCCTAGTATACAGAAGATGCCTTTTTGAAACTTGCTTAATCAAATTTACAAGGCATCAAGACTCTGGCAAAGTTGTTTTTGGTAAGTCTTTGGACTTGATGAAAACTTTTTTTTTTTTGACACTGTTAATCGTGCTAGATTATATTAGAAAAACTCGAAGTTTGTTGAATTTGGGGACTTGCGAACTCCTCGCCCATTGACTATTTATCAAATCGAACTCGAGTCACTAAAATTGAAACTCACCTTAGCAACAGTGCATTCTGGTGTGCCACAAGGATCCGTTCTAGGACCGGTACTCTTTTTTACATACATAAATGACATTTATACCCTGAAGACTCTTTCTAATATTATTTCTTTGATGATGACATGGCACTTAACGCTTTTTACAGTCATATACATATTTTTTTAATGATTTCTTGTCTGTATAGCAACAAGAACCAGTTGGCTTCGCTGCATTACTCCAGCGACTAGCGGGAAGCATCCCACGCGCAAATCAAAGGAAAGGCGGCAACCATAGGCAAGTCATGGTGTGGTGGTGGGAATGATTTCTAATTAAAAAAAAATGCACGAAAGCTTTATTGGCCGGGCGAGCGAAACGAGCGGGGTCGAATATTCAACTGTATTTGGATTTTTTTTGTGTCTGTTTGGAAAAAGACAGCGTTCGCAACTGTGTTGGATGAAATTTATTACAAGGCAGGAAGGAATAGCATGAGTTCGAATATTTTTGGAGCTTTATCGGATTTTCCGTTGCTAGGCTAATCGGCGAGCCCCACAAAAAAAAAAAAAAGTCCGCGGAAATTTGTAAACTGGGTTTGGTTCGAAGGGTTCGACAAAGCTAGAAACGTCGTACACCCAAGATTTAGATTTATACTTCCGCTGGAAATCTCGTGCAATCATTCAAATCTAGTAAATCTTGCACAAATCTTGTAATTCACGTAAATCTGGCGTAAATTTAAATTTTACTTAAAATCTTTCGTAAATCTTTAAATTCCAGCAAATCTTCAAATCTGTAAATCTGCAAAACCTTTATGTAAATCTTTAATACCTCTGCAAATCCGTGTAAATCTTGCAAACCTTCTTGTAAATCGTTAAAACTTACTTAAATCTTTTTTAAATATTTAAATCCCAGCAAATCTTCATGCAAATCTTTAAATCTGTAAATCTGGAGATTTGAATCTTTATGTAAATCTTTAAATCTTCTGTAAATCCGTATAAATCCTGCAAAACTTCATGTAAATCGTTAAATCTTACTTGAAAATTTTGTAAATCTTTAAATCCCAGCAAATCCGTAAATTTCCGTAAATCTTTTGGAAGATTTACAGATTTACAAATCTTATACATTTTTTTTTGTTTTTGTCGAATCCCTCGGTTTTATTTGGTGTTTTACCATCACACATCCTAAGTTTACAGGCACATGTCATACAACTTTAATTCGGTTACCAATTAGCAAATACGTCTAATGGATGAACGTCTAACTGTAAAATCATCTAATGGAATTATTTCCTATATCTGCATAAATAAAAAAATCTGGAAAATCATCTAAACGTAATATCGTATAATGGAAAATCCTATAATGGATAAGTGTCTAACTAGACAAACCTGTGGTTTCTGATGTTATATGTATAGCCGCAGCGAGCACGGTAGCGCGAGCGAGGCCGGGACATTAGACGATTTTCCATTTTACGAATTTCCTGTTAGACGATTTTCAATTATATGAATTTCGTGTTAGACGACTTCCCGTTATACTGTTATACGTTGTATGTTCTAATTATGCGATTTTCCAGTTAGACGATTCCTCTTGCCCCGCAAATCCTTTACATTTTACAGTATTTTGTTTCAGAAGCTACGATCGCCACTGAATTACAAGTAAACGGTCGTAATTTAGCGTACAGTCGACATACAGAGCCGTCTATGATCCAGTTTCTTCTCTAAGGCATTATACGTTTGGCAAACGAATGAAAAAAGGGTTACAGAGGAATGAATCCACACAATCGTGTTTGAAATTAAAGGCGCCATTTTGGGGCAAACGTAGAAAGCTCCGCTTCCGAATACAAACGCAGAGTAAGATAAAAATGAGAACACAGAAAATGAAGTAACGTTCTGTAGCAGCTTCTCATACTCGGCAGAATAATTGCATCTTTAGAACTCAATTATATGCCAAGTAAATTTTAATTAAAAATTGAAAAAGAACATATAAGTTTGCGTTCTAAGAAATCGGCAGGATGGGTTAGCTTAGTGTTACGCCAGTTCAAGAACCGTATTTTTTAGTCTACGAAGGAAGGAAGGGCATGAAGAAAGGGCATGTCAACACAGAGGTAATTTACGCCCAACCTAAGACCATCCTATCACTAAGAGCTACAAATGCAGATACACATCCCTACCCAATGGATGCAGCTAAATCAGTGGGTATGTATTTCATTACCTTTACCACTTAGTTGATAAACAATTAAAAATTTCTGACTTTCCATGTCTTTTTAATTACTTTTTCTTAGAGTTCCTGTTAAGAAAACAAATATGAAACCTCTTCTCAGATCCTTGTGATCCACTTTTTAAATGATTAATTACCCGCATTAGTAGTAAAACCTTAGAAAGCTCAGGTTTGATCTATTTCATTTTCTCAGAATGAAAGCAATCCTTTAATTTTCTTTTCGTGCTAAGCAGAAAGCTCAGTTTTATTTCATACATCATTGCAACTAATATTTAGCTTCAAATCACGACTTTTTTTTTTTAGCAGTAAGTAATTTATTTCGACGGCTCAAAGTTCATGGTGAACTTGTGTGCCGTATAAGTCAGGTACAATAGAAAGGCACATCATAACGAATAATATGGAGGTAATATTGAACACATTGTTAGTTGACGAGTACTATTTTGAACATAAATCCATAGTAGACTTCAGAAACAAAAATAAACACACAAAAAAAATAATAATCACTAAATGCACATTACACAGTTTTTTTAAATTTTTTATATAGTGTGTCTATACATATATATATGTATATATGTATAGACACACTATATAAAAAATTAAAAAAATCAGATCGAAGGTTTATCTAGGCAATGCTTAAGTGATTTCTTGATTAAGCAATCTCAATCAATTTTTTTAATCTCATTTATCCCATCACTTTGGAGCAGTTCGATAGGGATTTCATTAAATATAGTAGATATTTTATATGTTTGTTCGGTTGCCATATTGATTCTTGGTAAAAGGCACTTCATATCGATATGTGGTTTTCCTGAAATAATTATTCTTTGTAGCTGAGCTTAATTTGTGGTCACAGTTCAAATAGTTTTCCAGAATTACAACGAAATCTCTAAGTTGTTCAATTTTGAGAATTTTTGTTTTTCCTGTAATATTTGTGTAGAATTTAAATTTCCATAATCGTTTGAAAAGAATTTTTATGATTCGGTTTTGCAGTTTTTGCAGTCTATTTATGTGGCAGTTGGCGGCAACTCCATGTATTTCAATATCATATCTAATCAAGCTTTCAACCCAAGAATAATAGATAATTTTTTTTTG